>BJBW01013870.1:23883-38729 GCA_004320125.1 Scolopax mira | reverse complement strand
GGGAGAATCACTTCTCTGGACCTGCTGGCAACACTTCTTTTGATGCAGCCCAGGATGCGATTGACCTTCTGGGTTGCAAGTGCACACTGCCTGCTCATGTCCAGCTTCTCATCCATCAGCACCCCCAAGTCCCTTTCCTCAGGGCTGCTTTCTAACACCTCGTTGCCCAGTCTGTACTGATGGCCAGGATTGTTCCAGCCCAGGTGCAGAACCTTGCACTTGCTCCCATTTAATCTTCCCCAGCTTTGAAATGCACTTCCCTGATTTCTCTCTCTTTGTGTCCTGGCTGAGAGAGCTCTGTGTCCTTGGGAGACCTTGCATCACAGCACATGTGAATCCCCACTGTGAGGAGTACTCTAAGAGCTACTTCAGGGAAAATCAATCTCTGCATCACCACCTCACCTCATCTCTTTGCCAGGTTATAATCACCCTATTTTTAGTAGTAAGCATTCAATGAAACCTCTCACAGCAACAACCAGGTGTTCAGAGGCTACCAAAGTCACCCGCTCTGTAGCCAAGTCAGTAGCTGCATCGACAAGAGCTTTTCTTGGTGCTGCAGTAGGGATCTGTGGGCACCAGAGGGCATTCCTGGCACATACAGCTCAGGAAAATTAACTTCTAGGAGCTGCAACCTCTCCTCTAAGGCAAGAGAGGAATCAAAAGCTGGCTAGAGGTAAACCTTTGAGCACCTTGGTCTAACGGAAGGTGTCCCTGCCCATGACAGCAGGCCTAGAACTAGGTGATCTTTAAGGTTCCTTCCACCCCAAACCATTCTATGATTCTCAACAGCGCTGTATTTTTTTCTAAATGCATAACAATATTCATCTTTTCTAAGAGAAACAGAGGGTAAAAGACTGTAAGACATTCAGAAGTAAAAGCTCTTAAGATCTGATCTTTATCACCGCATTTTATTACACCATCTTTGTATTTCACTATCTGCACTTCAGATTTTTTCCCCCACGTGCTACATGGGGAACATACTGCTAGAACTTTCTCCACAGGCCTCCTGGGGCTTCCCACTGCACCATCATCTGCAGAACTCTGTTACTCTCATCTGATCAATACTGATCTCATACTCCTCTCTCTTCTCTTCCATTTCCTTCCACCCCGGAATTAGGGGGGAAATTAGTGTATTAGGTTCACCTGGCAAGGCATCGGAAGTGGGAGGGTAGGAAGTGGCTACAGAGGTGACCTCTGGGAGAAGGGACCAGGGGCTGCCCCCATGCTGGTTTCAGACCACTCCATGATGGGCTGGAACACAGCTGAGCCCATCAGCAAGGCCCGGTGGTGCCTCTGTGAAATTATTGGCTAATGTAGGTACAATCTGAAAGAAAAGATTCACTTGATGGATGCTCCCCACCCAGCCCCAGATGTTGCCAATATGAGAGATTAAGCTTCAATTTAGCAGCTGCATTTTTTGTTTGCTTTAAACAAGAGTGCAATTTTACTAAAGAAACATCTACAGTTAAAAGTTGCATTAGTACAGGAGTAATAGGTTGCAAATAACTATGTAAGATTCTTAAAAAAAAAATAGAAATCAGAAAACTGTCCCCTCTCTCAGTTTGAACATTCCTTTCACAAATGTTATTAATTAAAGCAATTACCGAGATTTTGCTGCAGCGTTACACCACAAGCTCTTTGAATTTTAAGGCTACCACCAGCTTCCTTCCCAGGGGGAGGAGTTCTCCCAGCTTCCGATGACACAGTCTCCAGAGCAACATACCTCCAGCCCCGCGCTGCTCCGGGGCTGCCAGCGGTTAAAAGCCGCCCCGAAGAGCGGCGATGCCGATGGACTCCAGTGATCTGTTGGATGGAAGAAAAGAAGACGCCCCCTAAGCACCCTTTGGGCTAAAAATGGATAACTCCTTTGTGGAAGAAGTGGCTGCATCACTGGTGAGGGAATTTCTCAGTAGAAAGGTAACTTGTCTCGCTTTTCTCCAGCTAGTACAAATGAGAATGACACATGGAAAATGTGAAGTGGTAAAAGATTGAGGAGAGCTGGGAGGGGGGACTTCTTCCAGCCTGAAAGCAGCCAGACCGAACCGAAACAAGCCCCTCGGGTAAGTATCTGCACTACATTTCCCACAATGCCTTGTCCTCACTGAATATGGAAGCCAGCTTCCTGCTTGGTTGAGAAAGCCTTAAATCAAGCAAAGCAGGTTCAGTTGTTTGGTTTTTTTTTCATTAATTACTGTTCTTGCTATTGTCCTTGTGTTTACATAAGGCATACACAACTTCCTAGGAAAAAATTAAAATACATTTAAAAACAAAAAAAAGGCAAAAGGTAGCAGTGCTAGAGGAACCAGTAGCATCTTTTAGTTATTTTGTTGGGTTTTTTTTCTCCCAGTTTTGCAGGCGGCAGATTTATCTGGGGGAACAGGGAGATGGGGAGGCAAAAGGCCCTTACTTCTCACAAACTTCATGCTGTAAAGGAAACTTTGTCCTGTGCATAGGTGTGGGGAGCGGGGGATGGAGCAGAAGGAAAGGCACCTTCACGTTTCCAGGTGAAAGCAGGCACTGCCTTTATGTTAAATCCTAAGGAAAGATTGTGGATGCCCAGCCCAGTCAGCCCCCAGTGCTGGGAATGAGTTAGCTTCTAACACAAATTAAACAGACACTGCCTTATTAAGTGCTACACAAACCTCAATTTTCTTCATCTGTTTTGCATCCGGTCTCCACATGCTCGTTTTCAATTTTCATGAATGAAGCTGAAGAATTTGCCAGCAGAATTTCAGATGCAGAATTCATCATGTGCCATTTACTGCCAGAAGTATGAGAGGTTCAAGTCTGTCTGTCCAACTGACTGCAGAGATTTTTTTCAAATGAAAGATGTTTCTGAGTTAGATACATGTAAATGGAAAACCAAAAAACACAGAACAGACCATACAGCTCACAGAAGTAACTTAAATTTGAATTGCCACATCTATTTCATAGTATATACTCTGGAGTCAAACTGAAATGGCACTGAAAATCCTTTATTCTTCTCCACAAGTGTTCCCTTGCTTCCCCCAAAGCTTTAATACTCATCAGAGCCAACTTTGAGAACCGTCCTTTACTTTCCACAACTTCTCTGTAGCTCTCTAGATCTGAGCCAGACAATCCAGCTTCAGAAAAATAAATACTTTCTTGTAACAATAGCTCTTCAGAGAAGAAATGAGGACCTTCTCTCTCAAAATGGAGATCTGCTGTTATACCATTTGAATTAGTTCGGGATCTGAGTCTGACATTTCACATTAAATCAGTCTCTGCCTCCAGACAGTGAGACTCCTGTACGTTTTGTCTCTGAAGTGCCCACATAAGCTGTCTACAAAGCAATTAGGAAAACTGAAAACCCCAAAATGGCTGATACTGTGGAGAACTGACCAATTTCCAACCTGAGACTGACTGGAATAACTGAAGCTCTTGATAAAGGTTCTGAAACCTGTTCTGAAACCCCTGAGGGTTAGAGTACATCTGATCTTCACTTTGTAATTCCTTGTCAGAATCACGGTTCTGACAGAAAAGTTCCACCCTGATGGAAAAAGCAAACTCAGAACCAGAAGCCCAGGTATTAGCAGGAGCCTTCGAACAGCTCTGTCTGTCCCATGAGGCTCTTTAGCATCTGAAGTCACCTGCGTGGAAGTTTGGGGTTTTTTGTTCATGTTTCAGTAATTTCTATCCACAGACAACAGAGCCACCACAATTACTTTCACATCTGTGGACTGTAATAATGCAAGATTGCACCTTTGAAGTACAGGTTCTAAGGGTTAGCTTGTTTCATAGTAGTTTTGTACTACATCCAACAAAGCCAAGAACAAATCTTTGCTAAGTTGTACTGTCTCAAGTACTCTGAAATCTTAACACTTGTCCTTCCCAGGGGTTGAAGAAAACCATCACTACCATGGACCAGGAGCTTCCACGTTCTGCACTAAGCATCAGTAACAGGAATGAACTTCGAAATGTCCTACATCTGCACTCCTTGTACAAGCAGAACAAGGTAAGGAAAGAGATTGTGCTCCCCACCATGTGGCATCAGATCCCATGAAACTAGGCCAACCAGGTCAAGACCACACCAAACTGCAGAGAACTCAAGCTGGTGTCTGCTACTGCATTGCTGTGGACACACTCACAATTCTCTGAGGAACAGAGAACATTTAGGTGAGAATGGAGCTCGTGGGACGAAGCTGAGAACCTGGGACTTCATTAAACCTTCTTAGAAACTGCAGCCTCCAATAAAACAGGAGCAGTTGTCACTTTTAGGTGTTAACCTTTCCCATTATTACGGCTAGATTACTCAAATTTGGAAGTACTCATACACATCTATTTGCAACTTCATATAAGACCTGGCAGATAAAATTGCACTTCTAGCATTTATTATTCTTTGAAATGTAACAGAGACAGTAATATTTGATATCAGGGATATCCCTAGACCCGGTGCTGTCTGCTCATGACTTAAGGCATGAGCCTATCCAGTAAGTAACTTGGAAAAAACTCAGTGTAGTTACATCGCTATAACAGACACTGCACTAATTTTTACTTAAGCCCTAAATTTTTATGATGTTTTATGGGTTTTGGTTTTTTTAATGAAATGCTGACAAACACATTACGCTTCTTCCAGAGTACTGTTGAAATACAGTGGAACAAGCAGGGAGTTGCCCCATAGCCAAGTTATCCCAAGCACACGAAGAGTTCTAAGGTTCATGCTTTCCACCAAGTTCTGATAAAATACCACCACAAATACTGAAGAAGGGTACTAAAAACACTTGCAGTTATTTTTCTGAAGTTGACCAAGTAACATTAGAAAAGGTGTATTCTAGAAGAGTTACTATATTTTGCAATGTTTATCCAAAATAAAGAACATCAGACAGGTCACTTCTGCATCAAGTGCTTACTTCATGTAATGCAGCAACACCTTTGAGCTCTTGACACCTTCGACCTTCCTATAGCATTTATTCTCACATCTGGAGTAAATCCTCAAGCAGGTATCTCTAGAAAGCAGTTAATGTGTTCAGCTCAGCTCAACAGTCTAAAAGGAATATCTTCCTTTAAGCTGCAGCAAGATTAACAAAGTTTCAACTGTCACCAAGACCTTTATTTTTCTTTTTGGGGCAGGCAAAGGAGAACCCACTGAAAACACTTCTTGAAATTATTACTAATTACTTCCTTGAGCACCGTGGGACTTCCCGAGGCATCAGTTCAAGTTCTGCTCTGTCAGCTCCACAAAGTAAGAGCTCAACATCTCATTCCCCTGACATCTCGGATGAAGATCATCTGCGAGGGAATGCCACCACGCTTGATGAAAGCGAAACTCAAGCCTACAGGTAGGTCTCATTTAGAATCATTAAATGCTTTCAGTTGGAAGGGACCTTAAGGTCATCAAGATCCAACCCCCCTGCCACGGGCAGGGACATCTCCCACTAGAGCAGGTTGCTCAAAGCCCCATCCAGCCTGGCCTTGAACATCTCGAGGGATGGGGCAGCCACAGCTTCTCTGAGAAACCTGTTCCAGTGTCTCACCACCCTCACAGAGAAGAATTTGTTTCTAGTATTTAATCTAAATTTCTAATTCAGATTTTCTAATCTAATTTCTTTTTGCCTTATCCAGTTGCTATTTTAATTACATAACAGAATCAGATTTATCATTTATACCTTTTATCCTAGTAATAGAGATTTCCCAGATTAAATTCTCCTATGCAAGCCACCCTTCAAAAACGTTCTTTTATGTTCCCTGTGAGTTACAAAGATTGATAATCTCAATCACATCTTCTAGCTGCTGAAGTACATTGAATCTGGGCTCTTATGCCTTGTAAATTGGAAATATTCAAATTGAAGCATATTCCAATGAGAAACTAATCACCTGAACTCAATCTACAGCATGGATAGAAACATGGTCTTCTATCTTAAATTCAGTATTGTTATGAACAGTACTGTACATAATTAAGTACATTGTTATGAACTTCCATGCTGCAAAATACCTGAAAACATCATGTAACCAAGTCTTTCAATTGCACTTATTAGTGCCTTAAGGCAGCTCTCACTGTGCTTCAATAAATAGCTTTTAAAATCGGCACAAAGGAGTGATTCACCTTCTCAGCCTTGACTCTCAGTGAATTAATCTGATTTTATTCCTCATCCTAAATGCAACATGCTCAAAGTAGGTAAGTCTGAGCATCAATCCTTGCAAATCCCCAGCAAGTCCTTCCTTACAGGGGAAGAAAGCCAAGATTTTGTAAGCTGATGCTACCAGCTGAGAAGCGACACTTAAAGAGACAGTGCAAAAGAATTAGCTGCTTCTCTTTTTCAGTTATAGAAGCTTTTAGCACGTTGTCAGTCATCTTCTCACTCCTGTCCGGCACAATTCTACCTCATGCTGCCTCAGAGCTTTTACCTGCCTCATTTTCTCTCCTTCCCCTAGCCGCTGCAAGGTGTTCCATCCAACCTGCGAGCCTCCCCAGTGCCTGCAGGCCTTTCTTATCAAAACAAAAAGCTTTTTCTTACAGACAATTTTACTAACAGCCCTCCGGCGCCAAAGAGCAGCGCCCAACAAACTGAACCGGTCCCCTCCCTTCCTCTGCCGACCCCCAACAAAATGGCGGCCGCTCCCTCTCCCTCAGGCACTCATAGCCCGCAGTGCGCATGCGTGCTGGCAGCCCCGGAGGCGGGAGGGGAGGGGGCGGCAAAGTGAGTGCTCGGCTGCGGGTCCAGAGTGGCCGCCGTCGCTCCGGAAGCGGTGCATCATGGGGCCGCTCTGCCCGGCCCTGGAAAGAACTCTATGGTTTTAGTCCTCCACTGGGGAGGGACAGGCGGAGTTTGGTTGTTGAGTTGACACCCTCCCACACACACACAACCAAACCCTGACACACATAGAGGAGCACACAAATGCAAAGTGTGTGTTCGACACACGCCGAAGCACTGGGGAACGGTGCGATTCTGTGAGGAAGGGCCCCTCACCAGCATGGTGCCAGCACTGGCCTGCACGGGGCGAAGTATCCCCCAGGGCCCAGTGGGGTAGGGAGGACCCAGAAATGGCATGATTAAAGGAAAATCAGAGAGCAAAAACCAGAAATGCCGAACCTGTTGCATGTATACCAGCTTGGAAACATTACCTAGCCACACACTGACAGCTGCCAGCTCCAGAGAGGGCAAAATCCTGCATTGGCTTGCACGTTCCTGTCTAAACCCTGTGTGATTTTCTATGTATCTTCATGTCTTCGCAAGCATCAACCTCACCGGTTACTCCTTCCTGAGGTGGGGGAGGCTGGAGGTGCAAGGAAGGCGAAATGTGCTGAACGTGTGTGATGGAAATGTGGGGTTTGGGGCCTCTCCTGATAATAAATCAGTATTTGTAAATGAGTTTTATTCGAAAACCATCTTGAGAATTTCATGCTGGGATGCATGTAGGCACTCCTGGGGGAGTAGAGTACATAATTTGACTCTTCACTGGTTCTTTACTAAAGAGTTCTCTTTCCTTTTAGTTTACCTCTTGAAGTTTTTATGAATGACTGTAACTGTTACAGTCTTACACACTGTGCCCTTTGCCAATGAGGGGTTATGTGGTCCCAAGTTAGGAATAAGAGCCCTCAGATTTCCTAATGCTCCCAGAGATTGGCCATATTCCCTTCAGTTTACATATGCAACATGTCTTCACAACACAAGACATACTATTTCAAAAAACAATTTGTAGCTGATTAAATAAGGCAGTGTTTTTGTGATACAAGATGTTTGAATGATGGAATTGCTTTACTGGGAAACAGTAGAAGGAGAACATCCTGAAGTGAAAAACAGAAGATAAATTTGTCAATCTACATAAAAGAGGTCTCAGTGGAGTGAGAACTACTCAGTAGAAGAACTTCCAATTAACAGTGGTCTAATATTATGCAGATAGTGAAACAGATCCTGAGGAAGACAATCAGACTTGTTTTCTTACAGGCACAAATGATGACTTTTTAGTGAGAACATGATACGTTTAAAGATATTTTAAAGAAAGAAATGCACGTGGTGTTGAACAAACGAAATCACAGATCACGTGAATTTCTCTTGCTTTTCAGAGAAGCTTGTTTATAACATTATATATGTGTAGGAAACCAGATGCCAACAGTGAACTACACCTTGCTTTGCTCTCTGGAGGACCAGGCTGAAGAATATGGAAAAGGTCCAATACCAGCAATATAGCAACCTATTGTCAAGGAAAAGTCCAAACGCAAAAGTACCTCTCTTTTTGAACCAAAGTAAGCGTTTTGCATTTTAACAAAGCGTGAAAGAGATCTGATCTGTAGAGTCAGTCAAAGTTATATGATAAAAGAGAATGTTAGCAAAAATGTTAACAAATTTTCGGACTGGCAACCAAGCAGATGGAGAAGGAATGGGAATTGCTGGTGGTAGCTTAGGACCTGTCTGGTATGATATGTGTAGTTTGCTTTCTGTTATGATATGATATATATCAAAATAAGTAAGCATAAGATTAAAGTGTTATACATATCGGAACACATAATAACGATATCGAAATAATGTCCTGAAGATCTATGTGTAGGCGTTTACATGAAGTGGTTGTATTTGAGAACCATTGCTGGATAATAACAAGTAACTTACTTTGAAGCAGTGCTTTAATTAGCCAAGCAGATGTTTTCATAGATTTCATTGTACATCATTTTGCTGTTTGAAGTTTTGCCTTTTCCTTTCTTGTAGATATGAAGTGGAGAATCCACCAGATAAAATCCTTCCATCCAGAAAACATCAGCACAAGAGTGAAAAATGCCACACAGGGACAATACACAACAGCCATGTACCCTCTGATGGGGATAAGAAGTTAAAAGATAGTCGAGAAGATTTAAAAGCAGCGACAGTTTCTGAGGAACTGAAATCCACACTGAAGGAGAAGTCAAGGCTCAGGTCTGGTCTCATTGTCAGAGGAATGATGGCTGGACCAGTAGCCAGTTCCCCAGAGGTGATTTCCAGCACTTACAAAATACTTGCCTTGACCATGGATTTCATATCTAATCTGCGATAAAGTAATTTGCAAATAATATTAAAATGACTGCTGCATGCTAACCCATTAAATCTGAGTATGTGTGGTAAGTTGAAGTGTGGTAAGTAACCAGAAACAGTGGTTCTGGTTAATTCAGAAATTCAAACTGTTTCAGGTAGAACCACAACCCCCTGCTTGTCTGTGAACTTAGGTTACAGAATTTCTTCATAAATGTTTTCCATTTTTGATATCTCTGACCTCTTAACAGATGGGATTTTCAATTTTCCTAGGAAAATTGTTGTTTTTTAAAATCTTAGCAGTATCTACTACTTTCAAAGTTTTCTTAGCCATGATTGACTCAGGTTTATCTGAAACCACACAGGTAATCAGTAGGAGTTTGGAATTGAAGATTACTTTCAGTTAGAAATATGTTTCTAAATTGCTCCAGTCAGATCATATTCCATCAGTAGGTGTTTCCAAAACACAGTTTTCAGTTTTCAAATTCTTGGCCTCTTCCCACCCCCCCACCCCCCCCCTTCATGCTGCTTTTATATAGACAGGAATTTTCCATGTATAAAACTAGGCTTGTAATAATGAGAAAATGAAACATATTAAACATATGATTTAGAAATACTCAAGAGAATATAAAGGTCAAATGAATTAGTTGGATTTTTCTAAATATAGATATATATTTATATACTATATACTATATACTATATATATATTTATATAAATATAGTATCTAAATATAGATACCTGCATTGGGCAGTCTCTCCAGTAAAATGTCTTATATGTTTTGGTTTCCTCTGGGTTGGGTACTACCCAAAAATTAAGCTTTTAGGAGGCATTTTGTTGATGCTCTTCAGTAAAGAAACCGGTTTGTTTAAGGTATACAGCATCTTTAATACTGTTCAAATTTAAAGTAAAAGTATATGTCTTATTTATTATTTTTTTTAAATGACTTACTGTTTAACTTGGTTCCAAATAATGAAGGAATTGCTTAGCCGAGAAATTTGTGATGGAGCTTTCCTTTGTTTCTCATGTATATTTAAAGATGCTCAAATTTTAATCTATGGTTTTAATGGCACTTCTTTCTAGGATCTGCAAAAAAGGAGGCTTTCAAAACGATCCACTAGTGTAAGCAGCACAGCACAGCTCAAGGGTGAAGAACTTGAAGAAAATGACCTGAGTGTCCCAAGTACTGATTTTCAGGGAAGTAAAGGATCTTCAGCACAAGTAAATATGAAACTGGCATCAAAGACTATGCCAAGCTCACACACAAGTTCAGCCTCTGAAAAACTAAGAAACATCCCCAAAGATACAGATGATTCTTTTGCCAAATTGTTGTCTGAAATAGAGAGGACCAAGACAGAAGAAAGAAAGTCAGTTCTGAGCTTTGGTGAAGACAGCAATGAAAAAAGCCTTAAAGTGAGTGCCCCTCACAGACATTCAGGGACTGGAAGAGAGAAGAGAGAAAGGTCGCTCAAGAAAAACGAGAGTCGGTTGTCAGGCCACAGGTAAGAATATTTGTAAGACTACTATATTAATACATTGATGAAATCTGATGCAGGACTTGGAGTGACTGAGATACGCCCTCTGATTTCATTGAGGGGAAGTAGTTGGAAGAAGTGAAAGTACTGAAAGTACTGAAGTTTTAAGATTTAACTTCCTAGCTTTTGACATCCCAAACCACTCAAGACTCTTTTCTCGGTCAGTGGAGGAACCTTAGAGGTGCTGTTTTCTCTTTACTGCTGCATAAGAGAGCTAGTTCAGGTTTAGACCCCTTAGACATCTAAGCAGTACAGGGGGCTCCCACCTAAAAAAGTCATCTATTACCTCTAAATGTTGCAGTGGTAAATCCAGAAAAGCTCAGAGGATAAAAAGAAGGAACACCAGCCAAGTGCGGGGATATGTCCACATGGTTCATTGCAGTGCTGCCTCAAGATATCCAGGCCATACCCGAAGAGGCTGGTTTAAGTACCAGCACAGTGCTGTACACGCTGCAGTGTGGCTTTGAAGCAGGATAGCCCGTGTCATTGCAATATTTAGATTAAGCCCAATTAGCATACACACACACCATGATGTCCAGGCACACAGCTCCTGTGTCGCAAGCTATTTTGCTCAAAGTTAGCTCAGATTTCTTTTTTTACAGTGTTGCAGTGCTTCACTTTGGTATAAAAGGTTTAGAAGAGCCTCCTTCTGTGAGCTCCAAATATGTATTTTTGGCTTTTCACTGTTTTATAAACTTAATTGATTATATTTTTAATTATTTGTTTTTTTCTGTGCAGAATTTGGGAAGAGTGGAAGGCATGCGATTTTGTTTATTTGAGGTTTGCTAAAGCAGGAGGACCCAGACTGCCACATCTCAAAGTTGGCTTTGTAGGGGGGCTGTGACTTGGGTTGGGCTTTGAAATGCTTCGGGTTGAGTCTCCATCAGAGTTTAACCAGTCTGAGTTTCTGAACTTCTGGAGATGCTCGAGGTTTGAGCAGTGCAGGGCAACTGTTCCCTGTCCATGCAGATATCAAAATCTGCATAATAAAAACTCCTTCCTCATTATCTAGTACTCCTCATCAGCGGCCCTCAAACAATGTTAAGCAGGGAGTGAACATCACTTTGCCCAAACTACAGATGGGAAAACAGAAGGAGGTAGAGAGTATCAGCCATGCTACAGGTCACACGTGTCAATAGTAAAGTCATCCATAGGGTTCAAGCACCTGAGTGTTGGTCTTGAGGTGCACTCCCAGTGCTGGAAGTGAGCGTGGGTTATAATTGGTAGAAATATTTTCGAGTTTATATCACCTGTTGCCCCATAAACATGACAACATCCCCTTCTGTGGGCCATAAAGTAGTATTTCTGTTATGCTGAATTTAACAGCAGCCAGGTTTGTTGCTTTTTTTTTTTTTTTAAAGTGCTGAAAAACCTTATTAATATGCTAAAACTGCAACCACAAGTTTTAAAAAAATATTATTCCCATTTTGTTTTCCTGTTTAATTTCTTATAAATCTTGAGAAGCAGCGCATTGAGGTCCTGTTGAGGTCATGAGGAAGCAATGATATATATTTGGTGTCTTTCCACATTTATGCTAGGGGCTGTGGGAATTAACAAACTGGAGATGTACTGGTGGTGCAAATGGGCCGCCAGTGGCACTTGCTTCCCGTCTGGACCAAAAAAAATGATTGAAAATAGTCACTACTGTTGTGCAGTTATTTCCCTGTGTTTGCTAACTTAATTTGTAAAAGACTGTTGAGTAACAGGCCTAAATACTGTAGTCTTCAAATCCACAAGAGGTCAGTTCTGCATTACATACTGTACTGGAAATGTCAGATAATGGCTAAACCCAGGCAATACAAGCCCAGCTGTTACTGGACTGGAACTGGTGCTTGCAGAGCCACCTTCGATATTCTCCTTCCAGAATGATTTATTAAATCTTACATGGCTCCGTATGAATGCAGAGAGCCAGCTCATAAGTTACTGCAAAACCAGAAGCAACGGGGTCTGACTCCATACAACTCTTGTTTCATACAGCTTGACAGAGCATAGAACGTAGTAGTAACTCATCACTTCATCCTTTCCACTTTCGGGACGGTTTATTACTTCACACTCAGCATTAATTGAGGTAGAGAATATAGCTCCCCAACAAAGCTGAGAAGAGTAAGTGTTTTCCTGGTATTTCATAATCAATGAATATTTAGTACATTATTTATGAGTATTGAGGGCATATTGGACTATATAAAATTCTTCGGGAAGACTGTGTCTGACCAAGAAATCTCTTGTTCTGACATCACTCAGCTGTAGTTGGACGTGCTGACATTTCCCAACCTTACGCAGTGGTTGTGGAGTGAGCAGAAAAGAAGCTGGGCTGAAAGGGCAGTGTCCCAGTGCATCCTTTTGTGCAATGTGCTGTGGTACTGGGCTCCATTTTTATAGTAAATGGTTTGAGTTTCCTTCTTTCAGAGGTCTGGTTTGGTTTCAGCAAGACAGGAGAGGGAGCTATTGCCTAAGCAGAGTCCATGTAATCAGCTGTTTCCAAAGCAAAGCAGGGACATTCCTGCCAGATGATTTGAGTTAAAGCCAGCTGAGCATTTGAATTCACACTGAGCTCTGAGCTCCTGAAAACCCTCACCGAAATCAGCAGGACTGCTGATAGTCCTGAAGTTAAGTGGAAGTAACAGAGAGTGGAAGTAAGATCCCAAATAAACATTGACTCTTACAATGTAATGCCTGGCTCTTGTGAGACTTCTGTTCCTTTGGCCAAATCTTGCAATGTAGGAAAGCCTTTAAGGATTTGGCTGGAATGCTTCAGCATTTTGAGAGATGAAAAGTGACTATATCAGAGGAGATATTTGTCTGGATTCTTTTCTTTCTCTGTTACTGCTACCCGATGCCACTGACATCGGGTGCTAATCTAAGTGCTAATCTAAGTATTTAGACAAGTGGCTGAAAATCTATATAGGATTAACCACAGCCAGTTCACTCACAGGCACCTGCAATTCTGGTTTTGTTTCTTACAGAAAAACTAAGGACGTACAAATCATATTTTTCTTTGCATTTGCACTTTTTCATTCTCTTTTCTCATATGCAAAAAATGCTGTTTTGTGTGCAGGCTGCAGGCATCCATTGTCTACGTATGAGGGAAAAATGAAGCAATCCCACTGACATGCTTCAGAAGACAAGCTGAATGTTATCAAATTCATGCTTACAAATTGAGTGGGCAGAAATACCTAGCTATAAAAATATCCTGGGGAAATACAGATCCACAATATTTCAACTCACACGTTTTAATGAAAGAAATGATCATGCTTTTATTTTTTTTTATCAGCTATTTAATAGGTACTACATGAAGTGTGTACGTGTGGGTAGTTCTGTCAGGAGACCAGATTTGTGACTTTATATTTCAGTCCAAGAGTATGAACATGAAGTTAGAGCTCCAAGGACCATATTTCACAAAAAAAGATTGCTGTAATTAAGACTTTTCAGTTCTCTCTTTGTTCAAGTAGGTACCATTTTGCTGTCTTGACAGTCAGGAGGCATCATCTGTTGTAAACTGAATGCTTACCTGCAAAGAGGGCTGTGGAATTCAGGAGTGAGCACTAAGTTTTCCAAAATGGCAGACCAGCATACCTTCCACAGATAGGAAAAAAATGTGCAAATTAATTTCTTTGCATTGCTATTGCTGCAATTCCTTGTTTCTTTTTAGGAAAATTGAATCAAGTTAGTGAATCAGTCAAATGGAGATAATGATACCCCTGTAGTCTCTGCTTGTTTGTTGAACTGCCACTGCTGAGAGCATCTGCTTTCAAATTCAGGTAACTCTAGTGATGGTTTGAAAGGGCACTGTTAACTGCAGTTACTACCTAATTGTTCATAACTGTAATAAAATACAGTTTTCTGTAGTGGTTTTCTTTTAGTAGAAAACCACATATGACTTTTTTTGTTATACTCCAGAGTTAATGTTGATTCCCTTGCATGCATTGCTTTAATCACAGAAAGATAGAGGTGAAGAATAATTTGTTCACCTGAATCTTCTTTTCTCTGTATAGTAGCTGGCAATATGATGTCTGAAATCTTCCCCAGAAAAGGGAGAATAACCATTGCAAGGAATTAGAGCAAAAAGATTATTTTCACCCTTGTTTTACAGAAGAACAGAAATTTTTGTTTTGTTGGGTCAATGATAACCCTCTGTGTCATGATTGTATTCTGTTCCGTGTCACTGGGAGTTATTCCTTAAAGAAGGTATAATTTACTGTTGTTTGCATCCTATTTAGGTATAATTGTGAATGCAGTTTATATGCCTTTCTTCTTAAAATTCCTTCATTTTTAATTAATCCAGGAAAAAAGTGCAATGTATAGGTGGCAGCAAATCTTCATATATCCTCAGCTGAAAGCAAACAGCAGCGAATT
>BJBW01013870.1:1446-22740 GCA_004320125.1 Scolopax mira | reverse complement strand
CCCTACAAAAAGGATGTATTTATCACTAAGCTGAACTCACAGAATAAGGAGTGAGGGTCTATAGTGGAATGCAATACATGATCTTTAGGAACTGTAAAAAAATAAATATCTATTGATATTACTGCCTGACCTTGGATTTATATCTTTCTATTGCTTTTATAGAAAAAATGTGGTGAATAATGAGTTATTTGGGAACCCTGAATGGTGTTAGAAGGTCAAGATTTCCCCGTGTTTCGCAGCTTGAGCAAACAAAATTGGTGAAAGGCAAGAAAAAACACTTCACAGCAGTTGAGAAACAGTTCTTTTTGTCTCAGCTACAGAGACATACTACAGTTGTTGGTAGTGCAGCCTCTGAAGCTGAAGTGCTCTCTGAATTTCCCGTGCCCCTTAATTCTGTCAATGTAAGGTGTGGTGGTGATGTGGAAACCCTCCAGTTCTCAGCTGAATAGTTTCTAAATGAATAATTCTGAGCTGTGTTCCGGCTGGGTGGTTCTGCAGTACAGTGGAACCACTTTATACCGAGTTTGATGGGCAAATATTACCTGTATACCTCAGGTTCACTTCTGATAGTTAAGAAGAAGAACAACATACTGAGATGTTTGAACTTTTGAGTTTTCATGTCTAAACCCAACCACCCTCCCACCCTCTACTCCAAGAAAAATAGCAAAGAAATTGGAATCAGAAGAAAAGAAGTGTAAAAAAAAAAGTGGAATCAAAGACCCAAGGGAACAAAAGGACTTATCAATCAGGACCTGAAATTAAGGATTTCTTGTTAATTTCACAGAAACTAAAAAGGAACAGCTATCAGGCAAAAAGAAATGGGAATATTGTCATATTAGAACAAAAATTTCCTCCTGCCATTAATGAGCAAAAGCATAGAACAGTGGATCCCATTGTCCAAAGGCAGAGATCTATAATATGGTTTCAGTAGCAAGGAAGATAATTGATTCACCACTCATCCTTTCATTGTGAACAATCACCCTACTTATCCGGTTCTTCTAATTGCGTCTGCCATACCCTCCTTTGCCATCAGTCTTGGCTGCAAACTGAGTGTGAGCTAGTGGTTTCCTTTCAGAAGTCTGCCAGTACAGATGGATATTTCAGACAGTTGGGACTGTTTTATGAGTGTGTAGCTTGGCTTCAGATGCCTTTTCCAACCAAAACCTAAGTATCTCAGATGCATTTCATCTCCAGTACCAGGAAAAGCAAGAACCAGTGAGTCCAGAGCCAGAACTTCTTTTCCTGAGAAGAGAAATTCCTCAACTGAGTTCACCTTTGCTGTGCACTCTTTAGTGGTTCCCAAAATATCACTCATTATTTGGTAATAAGCCTTTTTCTAGCAGTGCTTTGCTTTCTAACATGAAATGGGCAGGGTTGTTGAATTGCCACAGATACCAAGTTCCTTAGTGGAACATTACTCATATTTCATAGAATCTTAGAAATGACAGATGGAAAAGACCTTTTAAGGTCATTTGTTGCTATGGCAGTTTATTCATTGCTATATATATATTTGCTGTAATAATTTTTCCAGGGTGTTCTCTAGTCCAGTCTTAAATGACTCAAGGGACACCTCTCCCCTGAGAGTATATTCCAGTGTTTAACAGTCCTTAAGTCTTCTTCCCATATATTTGCCTTGAATTTGATTTTTCCTGCCCTTTTATCCAAAGCTGAAGTTGTTTTTTTTCTACTCTTTCTGCTCCTTGCTACATATTCCCTTCTGTTGAAATACTTCTAAATATTTTTCACGCTTCTTTGGGCACTTTTTCTCTAAAACTTGTATTGTCTGCTTGTGTTTTCATCTTTCCTGCTCTGAAGTTTTGCTCTTGTTTTTCTGTTAGGTTTTTATTGATTTTATATTTCTTCCATGTATTTAAGGACTGCTCTAACTTTGTCGCACTCTTACTTTCACTAATACAAGGTAAGATGGTCACCTGCTGCTCACAGCATGATTCTCAGCATTATAAAGTCACGTTAGCACATTTGTCACTGCAGTTTGTCACAGGCAGATGCCTTCTTTCTTTCAGGTGCAAGCACACTGAATGCATAATGTGTTCTCAGTGTTTTAGTGTGTTTTCCTCTAAAATGGCTTTTGTCGTACAATTATGAAGTCAGTCTAATCTTCTGTGGTAAGGCAATACATGTTCCTATTTATTGATAGAATGCTCCTATTTACTGACAAAAAAGGTACCTCCCTTCAACTCCCTGCCTTTCTGTGTAAGACTGTCAAAGAGTGGATGACTTGACTTTGCTTTCTGAACCATGTATTGCTTTCTTCATCCTGAATGGAGACAAGTACAGGTGAATCCATTGTGTTACTGAAAATTCTTGCCTTTTCCCTTTCATATACTCCAACAAAAAGTCCCTGAAAATTAATTTTTATGGAGGTAGGAGATCTTTGGAGGAAAACAAAATACTGATCTTCTTCAAAGAAATCCTTTAAGTCCTTAAAAAATATGTGCAGTATTTTTGTATTCTTTTAAATAACTGAGACTTTCAAAATAATATTTTGAAAGTGTTACGGTCCTTAAAGGATTAATATTCATATTCTCTGTTATTAATGAGAATAAACCAACTTATTTTCTGTGTAAGAACCAAGCCGTTAGCGAATGCCTAAAGCTGCCAAGATCTCTCACACATTTTTATTCTGCATCATTCCTGGCCACAAGCTGTGCTGATTTACATTAGAACATTGGCAGAGAAAGTTGGCCATGAGTTTCTGAGCAAATCCAGACCAGGATTTGATGTTCTCTCCATCAGCATAAGCAGCAAAGCAGAAGCAACCCAGGAGGTTGCTGGGTTGCACTGCTGAGGTGGGTTCAATCCTCCCTTGAGCAGGGGTTTTGGATCAGATGACCTCAAGAGGTCAACTTCCTGACACAAGTCATCAATGTGTCAGGATGCGAGGGTGGAAATGCTGGAACAGGTTATCTCTGTGTCTTAGGGAATCTCTAGTGTCTCCATCCTTGGAGATACTCAAAACATGATTGGACATGGGCTGGAGCAACTTGCTTTAGTTGAACCTGCTCTGAGAAGAGGGTTGGACTAGTTGAACTCCAGAGACACTTTCCAACTCCAGCTATTCTGTGATTCTGCACTCGTGACGGAAATAAGAGAGCTGAAGCAGCTGTGCTCTTAAATGTGGGCTATCACTGAAACAGGAAAATACAGTGTCTAATGAAGGTTAATATGTAAATTTCAGATTTCATAAAGATAAAAATCAACATTCCAGTTTTAATTGTATTGTTTAAATAACATTACGTTTCCAACTCAAAGGAAAAATCGTTCCAGCACAGTTCTGTAATGTACATTATTTACCAAACAGTTATGATTGGTGTGGTCTTTTCTACTATGCATTTTAGTGTAAAAATAGAGGGTTTAGGAATAGTAAATGTTTTTAAGTCTGTACTGTTTGCCTAGTGGGCAGTAATAGTTCACTGTTACATTCAAAAACAGTGTGTTAGATGAGATTGTTTTTTCCAAAATAAAATCTGGTGTTTTGGTAAGTAATAAAGGTTTGATCCTATGAGACGTTGAGCAGTTCCTAAAAGTACTCATCACCTTGGTAGCCTATTTTGTGAAATGAGGCCTGAGCTCAGGTGGCTGTAGTGGTATAAAATAGAGCTTGTTTAAAATCAGTGAGAGAACCCCAACTGATTTCAGTACTCAATGACATGCAGTGTGTATGAGCAATGCCTGAGGAATTCATCAAATTTTTCCCACTATGGGAGGAAGAGGATGTATCGGGCAATGGTGGCATTTCTAGAAATAGGAGTTTAGTCAGAGGGTAACATTTTAGATAAAAGAACGGAAAGGAATGCGAAGTTGGAGCAGCCTAATAGTAAATTACCTTTTCATGTTTCCTTCCACCTTTGTCTGTTTGTGATCTGTGCATAGCACCAGGCATTGTCCTTAAACCACACCAAGAAGTACATGGCGTCATCTCAAGGTTTCATTAATGTTTCGGTGTGACTTTGTAGGCAGGAAGCACAGTAAGAATAGTGTGGTTGGCACCTTCCCTGAGAGACCAACCAAACCCTCCTGGAGCATGCTCAGCTGAGGAGTAAGTTTTATTTGACTCCTGCAGTTGGCAATCAGAAGAATGTCAAACATTCTGTCAAACAAAGCGAGGACATCTTTGGGGAATATGTATTTAACTAATCCATATACAAAAAGAAAGAGAGAAATTGTACTTGCCAAATCACTCAGTAGTGAAAACCGTCAAGGATCTGGAGTTGCATAACACCTTTTATAACATAATGCTTGGACCGGAAAAAAAAAGAACCTAAAATAAAAGTAACTATTGTGACTTTTGTTTCGTGCCAATGGATTTATGGCATCAGAGTCTTCGACATAACATCTGTGTGTGCTGCCATTTGCCCTTTTAGTATTTTTCCAGCACTCCATAGGAAGAAGCCCTTTGCAATTACTGGAAATGGCAAATGGCTTCTGTATCATTTCTTTATTTTTGGAAAGGATGTAAAACTGGAAACGTCCAGCTCATTGCCTAAAATGCATTCAGACCAATTGAGAATTTGCCTTGTTCATGCAATCGCAGAAGGACTCCAAGTTTTCTCAAATGTGCAGCAAGAACAGACAGTATATATCATATTTTCCTAGTAGAGCTTCACACCATGTTCTTTCACTGGGTCTACATATGAGCATTGGGGGAGCACAGTAGGAAGCAGCATAAGAAATTACCTGCTCCTTGAAAACTATCAGTAGTTTGCCAGTAGTTGAAGAAATTTTTGTCCCACTGTGTTACTCTCCATAAGATTACTTTACCAGGATATAAAATGTCTGTGGAGTACCTGTGCTCACCAGTAGGCTGTTATCTGTATTCACCTTTTTTAAATAATAAAATCATAGAATGGTTTGAGTTGGAAGGACCTTAAAGATCATCAAGTTCCAACCCCCATGCCGTCTTACTAGACCAGGTTGCTCAGAGCCCCATCCAACCTGGTCTTGAACACCTCCAGGGATGGGGCATCCACAATTTCTCTGGGCAACCTGTTCCAGTGTCTCACCACCCTCACAGGAAAGAATTTCTTCCTAATATCTAATCTAAACTCTCCTCTTTCAGTTTAAAACTGTTTCCCTTCCTCCTGTCGAGATAACTATCTTACTTCTCAGTGTAAGCTCTTGTCTTTTTCCAATTTAATGTTTGATATTAGCTTTAATGGAGATAATTTATTTTGCTAAAATCACCAGGTTGCAGTGGTTTGGACTGCTAAAAATCTGAGGTTTCTGAGAGGAATTGTATATATTTGTATATGGCATAAAAGCAGAAGACCATAGGATTGCATTGTGACTTCTAGGCATCCTTCTGACACTGAATTGTTATGAAGAAAAGATATATGCCCAGTAGAAAACCTCTTGTAATCAGGCTGTGAAAATAAATTTTAGCAACACAGTCACCATAAAGCCACTGGTGATCAGTGTTTATTTTTTAAGCCCCTTTGTTTATTTGACCTCGTGTATGGTAGTATAAATAGGAAATAGTGGAATGTACAGCCATTATTGTGCCGAGAAGTGCTTTCTCTGCGAGTTCAGCTATTTTACTATTCAGTAAATTCAGTTTTCTGCAATGCATGGAGATCAGATAGGAATGTTCAAATATTTATAGAGAAAGTACTGTATAGTATGTTTATAATGAGACATATTTTCTTCCTGTCCCATTTTTCTGCCATGACGGATGGCTTCCCCCTTCCTAAGTATTCTAACTGTATGGGTTTACGTGGACAATAAATTTTCCTGGAACTGGAACTGTCTGCTGACATGGAAATTGCAATAAATGTCCTGACAGTGTTTTGAGAAACACAAGTTCCCCTTAAGGAGGGAACCTACACCTGCAAAAATACCCCACTTAACCAGAAAACACCCTACATCTATCTTTGATGTCAGCACTTTCCTTAGCTTGATGGGAATTTCCTTGTGCCTTGAGAATTCAAAACACTTTGCATCCCGGGTTTGGTTCTTCCTGGAATGGGTGTAGACCCAAAATCTTTCAGACTTTCCAGAAAGCAATAACAGGTTACAAAAACAGGTGCCAGGTGAGCTATGTGTGAATAGTACCATAGTTGACTTTATTTTCATTTATAGATCTTTTCAGATGAAACACTGCTGAGAAGAAGCGTTTGGGACAACAATGAATCAAGGGTCCTAATTTGATGTACTTGCCTAAGCACAGGGATTTAGTGCTATTTGAGACTCTGGGGTACCCAAGACACCTAATGAAGCTGGGAGATATGATATGGTACCTATAGGAGACTCAAGCCCTTCTGAAGCAGCAACTGAGGACAGATAGGATGCTGTAACTTGTAGTCCTGCATTCTTAAGTGTTAGGAGCTCTGTTTTTGCAGAACTGGATAAAATAGGCCTAGGAAGAAACACATTATTCTCTAGGAAACAAGAAACAATAGTGTGCAATCTCAAACAAAACAAAGATGTGGACCATGGTTATGTCTAAGGGCCGTTAAGTGGCATGAGTACTTGGCTGAAAAACATTTTATTGGCAAATTTAGTGTCATTGAGCCCCTTTCCCTGAGCAGGAGGGATGAAAATACTAGCAAGTAGCTAGCTGAAAGACATCTCAGCTGAAAATTCAGTATTAGCAAAAAGCAAGGGGCAGTCTGATTATATTTTAAACTGTACAACAGTCAAAAATATTAAACTGCATATCACATTAAAAGTACTGTTATATTCAGCAAGAGCTCAATATTGCTTATGCCACTATATAAACTTGCTCTCAGTCCTGTTTATTTATATTGACCTGCTGGGCATCCTATTATTTTTCCCCTTAGGTTCCTAGTAACTAGGTTCCTAGTTCCATTCTATCTTTTCTGAATTGTGGCCATCCACATTTCATCCCATACATCCTTTAACTTTTTTCTAGAGAAAAAGAGAAATGTTTCTTTTCTTATGGTATCAAAGACTACCAGGGAGAAAGGTGCCAAAATTCTTTTCAACTGGAAAAGTCTCAGTGTGATATGTCTGTGTTCTGTCATTATTCATTTTCACACACCAAAAAAGGAAATTAAGTTAATGGAAAGTATGTGATATGACAGCAGTTGTTGCTATAATAATATAGTACATACAAAGAATGTTACTGAGGAAATTATTCCATACTATTTTTGAAAGGATTGTCAGTGCAATACCTTTTTTTCCAAAGCAAAGGCCAATGATGGTGTATCTCTTCCTTGAAAAAAAAAAAAAAAGACTTTTTACAGTAGTTATATGAAACTTTCCCTTGGTTCTGAATTCACTTTGGTACAAATTCAACAGGAAGAATAAACTCATCTCATCTCCAAAAATCTAACATTCTATTTAAGCTCTGACTGCACAGCCAAGTTTAAATGTTTATTCCTTTTAGTAGTTGTTTATATGAATTTTTAACCTATTTTTAATGTAATAGGCAATTAAATTACAAGGGCACTGCTACCTTTAAGTGGATTAAAATATTATCCTGGTAAAGGAAGCCAGTTTAACACCAATTCCCACTTGTATTATTAAGATATTTCAAGTGATTTAATGATTAACTTGAACCTCATCTTGATCCCCATCAGGGTTATAAATTGCATTTTATGTCTTGATCCTTCAAACTGAGAGGCAGTCACATATGCATGAATATCATCACTTGAAATTCAGGGCAGTATAAAATCTTTCCCTGTGTATGGGCTTGCAGGACCTGATGTTTATGAAAATCACACAAATGAAATGAAAGTGAACTTGAAGCAGGACTGAAATCCTAAATCAATTGCAGTGTGTTGCTCTGTGCTGGCTGCTTTGCCCAATGAACTCCTGAAGTTCAACTTTCTTCCACTGAAAAAGTTTTTTCTCTAACACTATTTATTTCTTTACACGAAAATGTTACTTAGGCTGAGCTCCTTTATATAGAGTATTTTAAAAGCTAAAGGTGAAAGCCATTCAATATGTATCTATATGCATCTTTTATTACTTCTCTTTCTCTCCACTCCCCCCCTATATATATATATAAATATATATATGTGTGTGTGTGCATACTCCATTTTTCTTCTTCTTCTCAAACAAATTTTTTCATTAAAAGTGAATACTTAGTCATTAATTTTTTGATTTATTTTAATGTAGGAGGTCTCCAACATCCAATTACCATAAAGAAGACCAGATGAAAGATGTCCTAGAATTAGGTAAGTGAAGTCAGGATTCAGTTTGGCTTTTGTCATCATATTCTTCAGAGCAGCTATAACCAAATATGTGAGTTGCACCTTTTGTAACTCTTAGTTGATTCAAAGTATTTGCATTTGCTATGAATTTCTTGGGTAAGACTGTGTAAAGAAGTCATTAAGAATTAATCAAGCAATGCGTGACATGTATTTTTCATCTGTCCTTTCTGGATAAAATGATATTATCTTTTTTAGAAAGATGGATAACAAGAAAGTGTTAATTGTCATATTGCTGAACCCTTGGCACTAAGGCTGTGGGGGGTAGCAATTTTTTTTCCATCCAACAGATTATATGATTATTTTTTTCCTTTCAGTTGATGTTGAGGATGAAGAAAGAGCTGGAGAAGTTAGTAAGAATCCGGATCTTTCAACACTGTATATGCTTCAAGTAGTATCAAAGGCAATTGATATTTCTCTTGCAAAAGTAAGTAACTATGATGGTATTCAAACAGATGTCTGAGAATGTCATTTCAGTTGTTAAGCCAAAGCTGCAATGGATTCCTCTCTGTTGCATGTTTCTGTGGGATTTAACACATGCTGTATTAATTCCTGAGTATTTTCCTTATTTGCTCTCCAAGTGATAAAGTAATGTAGGGATGCCTGTTCAAAATTCAGAAAAATACCAGAAGAGCATTCCAGAAGGCACTTGAAGAGCAGATAACAGCTTTAATTAATGAAGCTTGTATTATTTTATTAATGTCCCTAGTCAGTTATCCATGTGATTGTTCTCCAGTTCTTTAAATTAACAGCGGTTCAGAACAAGTTTATTATTCCCCCATCCCCGTTTCTCCCTCACATATCTTCCTTATTTTGAGCAGAAATGGAACCATTAAATATTTTTAATATTTTCCTTCCTGTTCTGACAGAAGGGGAGAAAAAAGCAGAGAAAAGATAGTGAGGGTGCCTTCCAATTTAATTTCTAGATCAAAGAGGTCCGAGTATCTATACAAACACTCAGCAGTCTGGTCTTATTCACTCAGGTTTATTTTAGCACAAATGCAATTTCTGCAGTTGAGCTATTCCTGAATAGAAGTTGTCTGTAGTTGTTCAGGGTTAAGATCTGAATTTGGCATATGCTGATACACCATCAGACATACAGTAGTCAAACATTTGGGTAACATTTATCTCATACCAGCAACTTTGACAGGCAAAACAGACTGCCTTTTCTCCATGCTGTGCCCAGCAGGGTCCTCTTCTACCTACTAAGATAACCCTTAGTAGGTGTTGCTCTTCTGGCTATTCATTTAAGGCAATACTCTGTAATGCTTTCATGGGAAACTCTGCCCCAGACATTCTGCATAAACAGTTTCCTATGCTGAGCAGCACACAGCATTATGAGTTGAAGGAATATTGCAGGAAAAGGAAAATATTGCTCCTTTTCATTTGAGTGTTGCTATATACAGAACGTATGAAAGAGAAAAGGGTGGTTATAGTGAGTTAGTCATTACCCTTCCACACTCCTCCTCTCTTTTTCTACAAATTACTGCAAGAAAACTTGGTTTTAAAGTGAGAACTTTCTTCTTTCTCTTTTTTTTTATAGGAATTAAAAAATCTTTTGTTTGGCTCTAGTCTTTGTTGCTTCAGTGAAGAATGGAAAATACAGAGTTTTACTTTTAATAACACACCTCAGTTAAAATATGGCATTGTGCAAAAAAAGGTACTGTAAATGACTTCCTTAAAAAAAGCTGATCTTTGCTTTTTACTCTGAATTTACAAAGGCTGTGTGTTTCAGTAGTAAAAAAAAAAAAAAAAAGTCTCTCAATACTCTTCTCTTTCTTTCAGTTCTCTGGTTGCCACTGGATGATGTCACAAATCGTGTTAGGGGACTTGTGATATATGGAACATTTCTGAGGAAAGCTTAAAGTAGCTACAAAAAGTGCACATATATTTGTGTGTGACAAAGAGTTATTCACAGGGTGGAAGGCAAATGTCTTCAGCTGAAAGCTCGTGGTGGTAAAAGAATAAAAGGAGATAAATCAAGAGCGGAGTTTAAGAGAAAAAGGATACATAGGGGCAATATTTAACAAGTTTAAGATGGGGTTTGATCTTTGATGTGTCTCACTGTGGGGGGATATTGCAAGAATTGTGTGTAGTGCCTGGGAAATCGCAAAGAGACTTTTGCCTCTGAAAGGTATGAGGGTCCCATGCTGAGGCTCATTCCTAAAATAAAAAGGGAACAAATGCCTCTGCAGTGTAACCACTTCTTGTGCAGCCATACTTCTGTAATTCTGGACTGCAGCCACAAGATGCCAGCTTTTCCCTAAAACAAGGTTCTCACCAATTGCTAGGCATCATAAACCAAGGGGCCCTTTCTAAAGTCCCCAACAAATCCCTGTGGTGACCGGAGCTGGTAAAACCATGCCATGACTAGGGTCAGCCTGGACTAAATCCATAAAAAATTTTGGTGGTGCTAACAAAGATCTCTCTGGTCTGGGGTGTTCAGTGGGAGACTCACTCACCTGGTGTCTGTCTTGTCACCCTTGCCTGGTCACCTGACTCTTACAGACTGAGACTGCCATGCTTTGGACCATCCTTCTGCTCTGTATGCCAGATGCAGGTGGTCAGTCTGATGGCTGATGCATAGACTCAGACCAGGGACCACACAGTGAGTGCAGGATGTGTAGCTGCCTCCAAAATCAGATTGTAAAGATGCATCCTCCTCAGCTGCAGCTTAATTCTCTTGACTGTACTTATACTTCTGTGGTATCTGTGCACAGGTCTCTTCTCTTAAGAGCAAGGATCTGAGGACTTCAATAAAGACTAAGGAAGGAGTAGAATCCTCTTTACAAAACATTTATCTGGCTTCTGCACTGATGCAGAAAATCTTTATCTGTGGCCTGAGAGAAGTAGACCATTATGTACCATACAGAAATGGGAGGAAGAGAGGCTTTGGGGCAAGGACAACGGCTAATAAACATGTCATTAAGATGTTTAATTGTCTTGTCTCGTTAAATATTATATTAGGCTGATAATCTCAGAAGAAAGCTGCTTATGTTTAAATAAAACCTAGCGGAAAAAAATATATTAAACATTAATTTAAACTCCAAAAGACACCATGGCAGTAATGTTCACTGGTCCACAGTAAAAGTTACTTTGCTGTTTCCAGATACTGCTGCTGGAGAAAGGATATCTCATCACTTCTAGCGACTCGCCAGCCATTAATTTCCCTGCTCTAAATTCCTCAACAGGAACACCAGAGTGTTCTGCTTATGTGTTTATTTCAAATAGTTAATGTGGTCCTCCTCACTTCCAAAATTCAGTTCAGTTGAACAATTTTTTAATTCTCTCCTTCATTAAGTTTCTGTGGTGCTATAAGAAGATATTTAGAATGGTTCCTATAATTCTTTTTGACTGGAAGGCTGTCCCTAGTAGATTGAAATAAACCTTGCTTTTTTCCTTAATGTATTTCAGACAATTCACTCATTAGTTACGTAGGTAATTATAGAGAGATCATGTGTGCATAATATCAATGAGAAAATGGAAGGTATCAAGCTATTTTCTGATTACAGGACCTTTATTTTCTGGATTGCGTAGTGTGCAAGGTCCCCTTCCCTTAGGCTTAGAACCCAAGAATTAAACTGATTGCTTTGATCCCATTGCTATTTGAGAATAGCAATGCTGGTTGTGCTTTTAATTTTCCTCCAGGGTTTTAAGAGGAGCTTGATGGATCCTAATCTGATTCATCACATTCTGGTTGTGATCTACAGTGGAAATGAGGGGTGCAACTGTAGCATATGTTGGTAGACCGATCCTGGGTCAATCTCCTGCTGTTGAGAGTAACAGCAGCAAAGGGTTTGGCATGGGTTAAAATCAGAACACAGACTCTCCAGAAGACCTGCTGAGTGGTCCATACTTTCTTACCCTCATTGATTTTCTTGCTTTACCTGGCTAGACAGAGCTGGCACTGAAACATCAGCCTGTATGGGCTGTTGGTTTAGGGTGAGCCTGTGTTGAAGTAATGGACATTCTAAAGTTGGCATTTCTGTATGGCAGCATGTGGTGACAGATAGATGGGACAGTATCAGTGAGATTTAATATGCTGAATCCTCTGTTAAGTTGCAGTAGTTCCCAGTGCTACCAATGTGATATGTGGTACTGTGATATCTGGTGATGTTAGTCTTGTCTCCTGCATGGCCTGACCATTCCTACATAGATGTTCCAGACAAATGATGGTTTTTCACTGTCTCCTCAGCAAGCTACTTCAGTAAACAATATGATATGAGGCATCTGGGAGAGAACTGAGTGACAAGGGAAGGAGAGTCATGCTGGATGAAGTTTTCTAGACAAGAAGTCATACCATTTGCTTCTCAGGACAACTTGGGCAGCAGCTATCTCTGCCATTTAGTTAACCCAAAGGAAAACATCTTGGTCATCCAGCAAGGTCAGAAGGGCTGGATGACAGGGAATAACCAGAGAGATAGAAATACATTGCTACACTGTCCCACAGTCTTTCAAACCAGCTATAAATCTGTTTTCCATGAAATTTAAAGTGAATATGGTATCTGTCAGTATCCTGATTTTTTTCCCAACCTTAATAATTTGAAAAGTTCAAACTTCCTTCGTTTTCTTTCTCTTCGCCAGTGAGGCTGCACTGTTCAGAGGGCTACACATAAAGCTGAAATCCTTGTTTAGTGATGTGAGTAGGAATTTAAGAAGATTTAAAAGAGTAAAACTTATTTTCACTCTTTGGAAAACAGTCGGATTTGATTTCTTTATAGAAGTTAAAGTAGCCTGTGGCTCAGTAGTGATCAAGAGCTCTTTCATTTGTTTGCATAATCACAGAACAGATTTTTAAAAAACTTCCTTTTGCCATTATAGATGTCTAGCATTTTCAGGAAAAATAGGTGGGATACACAATACCAGTTAGTAACACTGATTTTCTTTGGCTTGGAAAAAAAATAATAGAGCAACAGAGAGCACTACAAAGTCATGGATGGAAAGAGAGAAATGAAAGAATGGCTTAAGCTTGAATGGAAGCTCATGGTTTGGAAAAGTTTTTACCAGCATCAAACAGTGCAAATTGGTTGCTCATGGAGTGTCCCATTATTCCCCTTAGGGTGGGCCATGCGGAGTGTTGGCTGCAGTTCAAGCTTGTGTCCTACAGCAGCTTATCTTTGCAGACAGTAACAGGAATAAAGACACTCGGTAAGTCAGCAATTAACATCAGAAATGTTTTCCATACAGAAGTAAAAAAAAATAATTTCTCTGCTGCAGCCACTCAGGAGCCTTTTGAGTTTGAACTTATTGAACTTGTCTCTGAGAGAGAAAGAAAGCAGCATATGATTTACTTGTATTTACTTCCCTTTCAACTGTGGGAATTTAGAGGTTGATGCTTTATTTGTGTAATTACTTGCTTGTGATTAACCCAAGAACCTCTAAAAAAATTCAGCAGTTTGAATTGAAGCCAGTGAAAATTATTTAACCTTGAGGTCCCATGGAGATATAATTTCAAAGAAAACATAATCAAGGTTTGAAAGACCGTGAAATTCATGCTGGTTTTGACAGTAAGAATCTCAGGAACAAATTAGTTATAGTTTTTTTTTTTTTTTTTCTTGCTACTGTGTTCCATCTTTCACAGTTAAACTCCATAATAATGTTTGAATTTAAATTCTGTTTATTTTCTACTTACTTAAAAGGAATATTGTGAAATATTGCTAGTGTCTAGGAAAATTGCTTGGACTGCTATAATATTAACATACTTGTCACTTTGCTAAAGGAACAGAGGTAATTCAAGGAAATGCTGGAAAATGTGATTTTTGCTAGACTTGTATTTGCCTTTTGTTTTCCATAAGAAATTAAATTTGTTACAAAAGAAAAATTTCACAAAGTTTTCCTGTGCTTTATAGGTACAGTTTGTTGAATAGAGATAACAGTATTTTACTGGTTTATACGGCCACAACATTGTGTATTTGTGGGTGATATGCTGCCCCCAATTTAGTCAGAAGAAAAGCTTTCATGCTGACATTCTTCTTGACCTTCATTACCTTACACTGTAAAAATGTTCATCATGTATAAAAATTTGGCCTTAAATATATACTGTTCTGCCTGGAACTGTTTACAAAAGGGATGGGATGTCTGTTGATTTTCCTTAGTTTTGTCTGACTGGCACTTAATGTAAATTCATTGCTTGGGCTGTTTTCAACAATAATGGAAAGAAAAAGACATCTGTAGAACATCATTATTTGTCTGCAGCACCCAGGATGGGAGGTGACAGTTAGTCAAAGGATTTCCGGGCCTTAGGGGGTCCACACAGATGCCTAGGTCCAGGAATACTAGTGGGTACAAGACCAATTAGCAAAACTAGCAAAACTTTATTATTCTAATTCAGATTATAATGAAAGTAAGCTTTTCAAGACAGACTGATGCTCTTGTCCACATAAAGGAAAAAACTCAGAAACTTCCATGGAAGAAAATCAGTATATATTTAGATTTTATGACAAGGAATCTCCACAGAATTCACTGAAGAATTATTTCTGGTTGTGAATACCAAGAATTTCTTTCAGCTTGGAGGACAGCCTTTGATCATCTGTTCCTTGCTCCCTTTCAGTCTTGGGTCATCCTTTGTAAAGAGAGAGGTGTTAACCTTTTGTTTTTACAGCGTGGTTCAGTGATCATAAATGTCATAAAATTATGTGGCACCCAAATAAGAGGCCAGTTTGTTTAAACTGCAAGTGTCCCAACTTGTGTCAGCTGCAACCTATCCTGTTTACTTGGCAATATTTGTCTCTCCTATGTTCCCCTTCCTATTATCTACATGGTTTTAAAATATTTTGTTTTACATAGTTTGTATATGAAAAATGCTGCTGAAGTATGCAGAAAGTCTCCAAGGAATTTCAGGTTAGCAAGTGAGCTCTTTGTCTTTATGCACAGAAATGCTAAAAGCCTCCAGGCTCCTAAAAATGAATAGCAAGGTGGATGGTTTTATTCATGAGATAAACATATTTTTCTGCCATGGGCAGAAACTCTTAGTCAGGCAGAAAGAAAGGGAAGTCTCAGAGCTTGAAATGAGAGGATTAATATTCCTTTCTACTTCTAACCTGAATTTTCAAATTATTAGCCGCTTCACAGTAAGTGTTTCACTTCAGGCTTCTTCAACGTGCAAGAAATAATTATCATGTCTACTTCTTAATTTGCTAACTCTCTGAGACACATAAATTAGCTGCTATGCTTCCCATAAATTTCTGAGTATCTGTATTAGAACACCGGCAGAGATAAGAGAAAGTTGTGATTATATTTTTTTCACTTGAAAACCCTCACCAATTATTTCCCATATCTCACATCCTTCAGAGAGGGAACAATTCTCTAAATGAATGTTTTAGTCGAGGCAGACGTTGAACTTGAAAGTCTATTTAATTTTTTGATGTTGAGTGTTTCTTGTTTAGTCTTTTGAATTATTAGATCTTTTACTCAAATGCTGGGAACAGGTTTTGACATCATCTCCCGTGCTGGTAACACTCTAAGGCTGATAATATCTGAATTTCAAAGACGGCCATTCTCAAAGCCACTAGAGAAAATGCCCATTCTGTGCTTCCCAGGGGCATGGATGTGTTGTCCATTTCTTCAGGCTCATAAATGTTGGATTTTATTCTTAAATCTACCAGTTTTCTATTATATGACTTTTGGCCTCATAGTATTTTGTTTCTCCGTTCACATCTTGAAAGTCAGAGTAACAGGAGGTATTAGAAGACTTTACAAAACACTGTTTGTAGGAAATGTGTTGGCAGCGTAGCTGACAATCAATAGACTACTGTAAACATTCCATACTTTTACACATCATTATGTAAATTCCAAGCCAAGCATTTCAGTGAATATATTTCAGAAACAGTGGGGCTGCACAGACCATAATATTTTAGGTCACTACTTTGGGACGTGCCTCATTAAAAATATACGAGCATAATGTTTATTGCAGATGATACCTTAGATAAAGTTAAGTAGTAGCTGCGAGCATTGTGGTGTAGGTTTGTATACAAGAGGTAAAAAATAAAAACTTAGGAAAGAAATCAAGTGTGAAGGCCTTTATAAACAAAAAATCATATTCAGTATATAAAAAAATCCTGTTAGAGAATATTAAAACTATTTTATTATAGATTTAAAGATGGATTAGCTTCTCTTGCCCGTTATATGCCAATGTAGTATTGTTCCCTAAATTATATTTACCTGGGTTTTTTTGGTCCAACCAGTTATAAATATGTATTCTGAAAGAGCACCTGCTGTTTCTTTTAGAAGATTAGTTTTCAGGGTATGATTGTAGAACTGTGTATGATCAGTTCCTGTTGCCCTCTAATGCACATTTTGGTACTTGTCTGTTTCTTGCCTCTCCTGGACTCCAGTTGTCTTCAGCCTTCAGAAGTTCACAGGACCAAATGCCTTACCATGGCTATAGCAGATATATTGTGGCGTGCAGGAGGCAATGAAAAAGCAATTGTGGCACTGTAAGTAAGAGAAACAGTTTTAGTTATTGCAAAATGCTCCTATACTTGTGTATGTTTTCTATGTACATAGTTCAAAAGTGGAAGTTGTGTAAGATATTTATGCAGTCTAAAATCGCTTAGGGAGAAATGTAAAATGTTATTTTTGCTGTCCCAGTAACTGGGACAGAATAGTCAAATTCTTTGAAATTGCTGTCAAAGCTCCTTTCACTGAGGCTAGGATTCCTCCAAAATTGTTATCAAGCGTTATTTTTCCAGACACAGCATTTTACTCGAACAATTTATAATGCAGGATATTTTATTATGGCTGGGATTAATTTCCTTTCGCTGCCTACTAGTTACTAAGTTTATATTATTCAGTTAAGCTGCTTGTACACAAGACATCTAACTTTCAGATAGCCAGCTTTGGGTTTACTGCATCCTACATATGTTTAAATGAACCAAGTGTTGTGAGAATAGGGCATTTCTTTTATTAGATCAATTAAGATAGCTGAAAAATGACAGAGCACAGAAGTCCTTCTTCAAACCTGAAACAGAAGCAGCAAATTCAAAGACATTTCAAATTATATTTTGCACATTTTGTATCTATAAAATCCTTCATCTGTGATGACATTGTACATATGTTCTTCTGCTTGTTTTAATGTCATTGCTGTAATATTATTTTCAAAGAAAACCACCCTGTCATTAACATCTTAAACATATTTATCCTCTTTCTGTATGGAGAAACTTGTAATTAATATTAAATAGACTGAGGGAGCATAGCACAGGTCAAGTATATACTTTATCAAAAGTTTGTTTAATATGTAATTTGAACTTCTTACTGAAGAGGTCCTTTTTTTAAAAAAATGGTTAAAAATAAAAATAATAAAAATAATATAAATATAAAAATAAAAAGTGGTTAAAATAAATGAGCCTTTGGCTCATCATTCAGTTCATATAACATGTTGATTTCTTTTTAATGCCATTTTGTTCTTTTTAACATGAGCTTTGATTTTGTCTGAATATCGTCTTCAGGCCATCAGGAAGACAGCAGTTCACTCCTGTAGGAAAATACAAGGCAGATGGAATCTTAGAAACTGTAAGTCTCTGTGTAACTCACAGTAACATTCTCCATATATCCTTTGTCTAGCCTTTCTTGTTTTAGTACAATTAATCTGATTTCCATTGCTCTCTTAGTGCTTTAAAATCTTTTATGTCAAAGTAGTTATTTGTGATCCAAAACCCACTAGGAAATAACAAAATCCAGTAGTCTGTCTGGCTCTCAGTTGTCCCAGTGTCTGTGGGAAACTGGGCTCTCTGAATTCCTTTTTGTTCCATCTACCCTTCAAGCTTATAAACTCTGCCTACTTTTATTGGTCTGCAGTAAAAGTGAACATGGATCCTTTCAAGTTGACCAACATAAGCATCAAAATATAGTATTTTCTTCTTGTTTTACGTGGAATTCTTTGCCTTTTGTTTTTTTCCTCCAGTAGCTCCAAATGGCAAAATACTTTCCAGTTATGCCTTTATTTCCATCTGAAGCTCTCAAATGGCTTTGCAAACACTGATTCCATTAGCCAGACTTCAGTGGTTTAAGGAAATATTACTGGCCTCCTAAATGGAGAAATGGATGTGTCAGCAACTCCTCAGAACCAGACAGTTTGGGAACCACTGGAATTGAAAACCTGTATAAATAGGGTGAACGCAACACAAAACTGTCTGTAACAGGCTCTTCCAATAGACAAGATAGATTATTTAATTAATATGTTAACATAACTCTGAGCTGTGGCTATTTCAGAGTACAACTAAGACCATTATGCTGCCTCTGAGTCCTGCTTATCAAAGGTCACATGGAAATGGCCACAGTGAAAATGTGACAGAAAGGAATATAATCCAGATGGCTTGATCTTTTCTCACAAAGTGTCTGCCAGACCATCATTTTTGCCTAAATCTGAAGATGGAAAAATAGACAGTGTTGAAGGAGGGATCTAGATCTGTGAGCTCTCCTGAACTTCATGCTAAATAGGAGTATTCATAAAAGTATTCTCTGAGTAGGATAAGAAGTGCTCTGGAAGATGCCTACTATAGCTGGCTCACCACATATGCACAAACTCGTGAACTACATGCCCATTCTATGTTTTGTAAAGCTGCAGTATTGCTATTTTTGTTCTAGGAATTATTTTTCATTGCATAAGCAAGGATTAAAATCGAATCAAACTGTCAGTTCAACAAACTTAAAACCAACAAGAAGCACTATTTAAAAATTCAGAATAAATAAAGTGCTGAGATATATACCATGCAACAACTGCAAGAGGTAGATTTCATTAGATCTCTATTCCATTTTGTTAGTTCCAATCTTTACAGTTAGATTTAAAGTTTTTTTCTACTTTAGTTCAGATTTCAGGTTATAAAAGATGAGTTGTTATTATTTCAGTTATATATTTTTATATCTTACATTTCTTTCCAGCTAATACTACATAATGCGACAAGATACGAAGATCTGATTGTATTTCTTCAGCAGAATATTCACCAGGTACTGTGTGTAAAGAAGACACTAAGCCTGTTATCGTTCAGCTGCCCATTTGTCTGTGCTTATCACTCACAAAATGTCTTCTGAACATCTCTGCAAACACTATATGGACATGTCTTGCATTTTAGCAAACAGCAGCAAATTCAGTTTTAGCATAAACAAGAAAAATTCTTTCTACTTTTTTTAATATTTGCATTTCTTTACATTTGGGCAAAAGATGTACACAACTGACAAAATAAACCCAGTCCTTTTCTTTTGCAGTTTGAAACTGGTCCCTGTGGGTGCATCCTTCTGACTGTGTCTGTCATCTTATCCAGATCTATCAATCTGTGAGTATCAATCTCTGTATCCCCATTTCATAAACTGCAAAGCAAACAAGCTGTGCCAAGTGAGGAAGTGGCCACAATCTACTTAACTTTCTGGCCTTTTTATTCTACCTTGATGTTTACTCTGGTAAAAATAAGAAGTTATGGAGATTTACTCGCCTACTCTTGGTTTTTTTTGTTGTTGTTGTTGTATAAATGCACAGATACATATATATGTATATGTGGTTGATCCATCCAGCATATCTGATATAAATGACTCCATCCAAACATATGGCATCAGGTCTAAGGCAGTTATCCATGCTCCCTTTCTTGACAGTTGAAATCAAGACTCCTTTAGAGCATTATTTATTTCACATACTTCGGGTATCGGTCTCAAAGGCTGAATAGCTTACTTGTGATGCCCCACATATTTTTATATGGTTTATTTAGGTATGACAAATCTGGTCTCAGTTTATTGGTGTAATAAGTATGCTGAACTCTAACTAAGGGATAGTCTTCATAGCTAAAACTCACTGTGGCCTGCCCCTGCAGTTAATTGTGCTTTAATACAGATTAAATGTATTTCTGTGGTGTTGTGAATATCAGAATGAGTCAGAATATAAACAGCTTTCTCCATTTTGTCAAATTCCACTTTTGTAAAAATCTCCTAGTTATCTGCAAGTGAAAAGAACTGTTCCCTGACAACTTGCAATAACAACTGACATGAAGCGAGCAGCTGCTCTTGAAAGCAGCAGTGATTTGATTTATGTAAGCTTTTATTTCTTACATCTTTGTATTGTCTTGAAAATAAATAGCAGCTTAAGATCACCAAAGTCAGCCATGTTCCTAATTGACATTGATTGCATTGCTTTACTTACTATAAAATGGTAAACATTTTTTAATAATATAAGCAAGGAGCTTAGTTTTCCCATCACATCTCAGTTCTTAGCAGATGGATTATGACAAGTCCAGTCAATCATCTCTGACTCTATTTGGGGGAGCTAAGTGTCTAAAGTGAACATGAAAATTCTTTATGCTGTCTATTTGCATTTTTAGGTATCTAAATATTTTTACAATTCTGGTCCAAAATGTCAGAATTGTTTATAAAATGTAGCTCTATTTCAAGGAAGATTCATGACTTTCTCACAGAACTTTGTTTTAAAATACTGTTACTCTTCTAGCTTGGTACTGTGCAATACATTGCATTGGTAGCTATCTCTTGTTTACTGGAAACAAGAATTTTTTTCTGTCTCTGGAAACAGTGGAATGTGTTTTCAGACCTTTGCATAATTTTTTTTTAGAAGTGCAAACTAAATTTCGTTTGTGTAATTTTCAGCAATAGATTTGAACGACTATATCATAGTAATTCTCTTAGGAAATAAAAAATATCCAGACAAATCACTCACTCCTATCATCAAGAAATATGTACCATTTAGTGAGTGTTACAGGCATGGTAAGTAATTATTTACATAACTGGCATAGTTCTGGATGAATAGTTGAAGACAAATAGATTGGTTTAGGTAATGGAATTTTCTTCCAGTAATAGTGCTCACTGAGATTTTGTTTTGTCCCAACTTTTTAACAGCAAATCAGTGGCTTTTTGTTTGTGAAATGAAAACACCACAGAAGTTTCAATTTCCCTGATTTTTTTTGTGTGCATAGTCTCTTGAAGAAGCTAGAGAGATTAGTTAATTTTAGTTGACAAGTTGACATATTGTAGTATCTCAGATTATGTTGAAATGCTTCTTTTTGCGTCGGTTCCTTACCATGTGCCTGCGATGCTCAGTCTCTGGGGTCCCTTGGTCAGTATCTCTTCTATAACTAATTGACATTTCTTCTAAGCAAGTTGAAGA
>BJBW01013865.1:3712-25940 GCA_004320125.1 Scolopax mira | reverse complement strand
TAGATAAGAGTTTCTAACCGTAGAATCACAGAATGGTTTGGGTTGGAAGGGACTTTAAAGATTATCCAGTCCCATCTTCTGCCCTGGGCAGGGACATCTCCCAGCAGACCAGGTTGCTCCAAGCCCCCTCCAACCTGACCTTGAACCCCTCCAGGGATGGGGCCGCCACCTGGGCAGCTCTCTGGGCAACCTGGGCCGGGGTCTCACCACCCTTACAGCCAAGAAGTTCTTTCTCAGATCTCATCTCAATCTCCCCTCTTTCAGTTTAAATCCATTACCCCTCATCCTGTCACTAACTTCCTGATCTAATAAGTGCAGATAATCAGGAATGATTATTTCTATACTCCTTATATTAACATTAGCAACAAGGACTTTCCCTGCCTGTCCCACCACTAGCAGAGCTGGCCCCATCAGCCAGTTTCTTTGGGCATAAATAGCGTGAGCAGAAGTTCCAGAGCGCTTGCATCGAAAAAACTGTATTCAAACTCTGGGGATGGTAATTCAGTGCAGTGGGCACTTAACCGAGTTATTCCTCCAGCAATCGTTGCTGATGATGTTAGAATTATATTTATTGTCTGAATCTGGTGGATGCAGTCCTTCGTTTCCCGGGGTGGCAGGTCGTGTCACGGCGAGGAGGTGGCTTGGGCACAGCACCCACCAAAGACCCAACCGCCTGACAAGTAGAAATGATGGAAGCGAGGTGGGAACTTGCATCTGTTGGAGATGCTTTACCTTCCCTGATACAGTGAGATGACATCTCTATTGAGTGAATGCGAGCAAATGCCCAACGGAGGAAACACAATGTTAAGAACTGACGCTGTTTTTCTCAGTCTTTTTTTTTTAAATAATTAATTTTCTGAAGCATTTCATTCCCATTTATCATCAGCGTGTCTCAGGAACACGCTGTGTATGTGTCATTTGTTTCATCGGGCACACTGTGCCCGTATATATTTCATAATGTGTGAATTGTGTATAAGTACAACTCCGGAAGGGATAATTTCAGCAAAGAACCTTGAGATAGATCAGGATCTGACAGACTTGCTGTGAGAACAAGGAGAGCTCAACGAGAGATGCCACTGGTGCGCTCCTGCTACCCTTCATCTCCCCGGGCCATCCCTTTAAATTCCCTTTTCTCTTCCCTTATGCAAAAGGGAAGGCCAATTTTTAATCTCAGGACTCGTTTATAACAACAGCTACCACCGCAGGAAAAAAAAAACCCCACACCTGTCTTTTGAGTGTTGAAAAGGTTCAGTGATGTCTACATCAAAAAGAGTATCACTGTGAAGATTTGCACTGTTGGGGAACACATCTTTTAGGCACCTTCTATTTTTGGACATTCAATTTTGCGGGTCACTGATTGCATCTGCTAAGGGGAGCCTGTGCCTCTCCCGACACAGACCTGGATTCAGCAAGGTATTTAGAGGCCGGATCAGGGTTAGGAATTTGATGATTTGCCCAAATCTGGGCCATGGCTGGCATTTGGGAGCCGGGACCGGCAGGAGACCGGAGCTGCCTGTGGCCAGGATGTTGGTAGGAAGAGTGTGTCACAGCTATTTCTGAGCAACAGGACCAAAATCTGCCCAGGGTTTAAGCATCTTGGGAGTTTCAGAGAAACATCTCGTCCAGGATCACTGATTCTTCACTATTTCCCCCTAGATGACACGGTTCCTGCCCCTCGCATTAATGTTCTCCCAAAGGTGCCCAACAGCTTCCACGTTGCTGTTGGGCACTAAGTTGTGAGAAGGATGTTCTCGCATCCTCACAGCCTGAGGTATTGATGCAGTCCCACTGAATAAGGTCTAATCCTGCTGCTTTCCCCAACTGCTGTTAGCATTTTGTTTCTGCCACAACCTTGTTAGGAGTTAATTCCTCATGCTGCTCCCCTGGAATAACACTCTTTAACCCCTTTCACAGATAAAGCAATTTTCTTTAGTTTAGGAAAAACCTTGTTTGTTTCGTGAAAGAAGCCTCATTGCTTTTGCCCCGTGACCCCTTACTAAAGCCAGTTTAAACAGTTTCTTTAACCTTCGTTTATAGAGGACACCTCTCTGCTGCCATTCCATGCTTCAGTCTGAGTGACTTTCAATTAATTATCAGAGGCTCAAGGTTACTGTCCTTCCAATTTCTGCATCAGATGGGGAACAACCTCACCTTGTAACCAGCCACATCCCAATGTTTGGAATTCTCTCCACCCCTTCCAAATATTGGAGTTCCAGGAAGCAAAATACATATTGTCTGTATCTTGGTCATTCTGGACTTCATTTTACAAATAGCTAAGGAGCATCAACAATAGATATTCTGCAGCCTATTTAGGCAGCCCAACCTTCTGCTTGAGCTGGGCTTAAAGTTTAGGCTTTTGGAAAAACTTGTTAATCTCTTTTGTATATTCATTCTTGTCACATCCACTTTGCACATGGGAACAAATTATTTTTTTCTACTTCCATCAGTCTTTTATGCATTTTAGCACCATTAGCTTTTTTTCTTTTCATTATTGCTTAGGTTAAGCAACTCCATTTGGCTTTTATTTACAGGTCATGTTTTGCACACCTCTGATCCTTTTTGGTGTTCTCTTTTGGATGCATCCATTTGGGGCAAATCTTCCTTGACATGCAGCCCTATGTGCATCCCCGGGCTGGGGAGGGTGACCGCTTCCTTACCTAGCAGGAATTTTTGGATTAAAAGGACTTGCCAACCTGGTTTATCCATCCCAGGCAGGGTTTTTTTGCTGCTTGCAGTGTCACAGGGCATCGCTGCCACGTTCCCTCGTGTGGGGATGGGTGCAGAGCTCTCACCCACCCGCCTGCTCCCTGGCACACGTTTGTGCTATTTAATGCAGCATCCTATTTACTGCACTCGTCTCTTACACAATTTCATCCTTCTGTTTTAGGCTGGTTTTATGTCCAATTTGTTGAGATGCTTTTGAATTACATTCCCATCCTCAGAGGTACCTGCAGCCTCTCAGTGTCACTGGCAGACTGAATAAGCACACCTTCTCTTCCACTACTGCCACTAATAAAAATACTGGCAAACACGAGACGAAAGACAGACTCATTTTGGCAGTGAACTCTCAGTAATTACTCTCCAGCTATGGCTTTTCAGTCAGTTATATCCACCCTTTGGTAAAGTTATAGAATTGGCCTCCAATAAAGTCTAAATTGAAAATTTCCAAAGTGATCAAATAGGAAAAAAAACCAAAACCAAACCTGTCCTGCAAAAGAGGGTGAGCTCAAAGCACAAACAGAGTCCATGGAGGCAAACCACCTCTCTCTCTGTTTTTAAAAATAAGCAGGTAATTTTTCCTGCAGGGCAATGAGGAAGAAAAATTAATTTCAATGTTAATTCCTACCCCAAAGTTGAAATTTTCATATTCCTTTCTCCTGAACAGCATTTGAGGGAAGTGTGGCAGCCAAGGCCGTGCTGCCAGTGAACACAGGGCTTCATGAATGTTTCTTTCCAGAAAGGATGCCTCATTTTTAGAGTATTTGGGGACTTTAAAGGAACTGATGGGAGATAATGCAATAATTCATTGCATTATCTTGACAAAATGGCCATATTGTCCTTTGAATGTGGTGTGGAGGGGTCAAAAATCAGAAGCTCCAGTAAAAGCTTTAAGACCTTCTAAAGTTAAATAAATTCACTTAAAACTAACCATTTGCTGTTCAATATTTCTGTGTTAACACTGCTCCTTAACTCTTAAAAGGGGCATGAACACGTTACAGTGTCTTGTCAAAAAAATGGGACTTATTCCTGCACTACTGAGTCTGTGAAGTCTGAGAGCTTTTGGAAAGTGTGTTTGGAGACAATGGAGAGGGAAATGGATAATGGCATTTTGGTGTAGCTTTGCAGACTTTTTAGTTATGTTTAAGACTTGGAAACTACCTAGCAACCACGTACTTGATGGATATAGACCTTTGTGTATGCATATATTGAAGAAGGTATCATCATGTTGGGGAAAAGGGTTTCTTTTGAATCTCAGAAATCTTCCAGTGCCTTACTTTCTACCTTTTTTTTATATAGATGAGAAATGTGAGTTTATGCTAAACCTTTGTGCTTAGGTTTTGCTGGGGCTGATCTTTCAAGACTTGACCTGCAATCCAATGTAGGTGTTCTTGCAGACATTTGTCATATGCCCTTTTATGCCCTACTCTCAGCAGCTCTAATGCCACAAGTTCCACACAACCAGGCAGCAGTCGGGTGACCCACAGCTTGGTTCCCTCATCTGCATCCAAGCCTGAAGATTATTTTTGTTAATTACTTAAATTGGTTTAGGTTGGAAGGAACCTTAAAGACCATCCAATTGCACCCCGCTGCCCTGGGCAGGGACACCTCCCACTAGACCAGGTTGCTCAAAGCCTTGTCCAACCTGGCCTTGAAAACCTCTGGAGATGACACTATAGTATTTTATGACACTCTACTTCTGTTTAAGAAGCTTGGTAATTCTTTGGAGGTTTTGGCACCATGAATTACCGTCGCTGCTGAGGAAAGCAGTGAATTCACGTCAGACACTCGCTCTTGCCCTCAGGTCAGATCTGTGACAGCCGGAGGGTCGACACCACCTTAAATCTAACAACTCGTGTCTTGGTGCTCAGAGTGGTTTGTGCTTACCCTGAGCTCTTCCTTTGTTGAGGTGATTAAAAGATGCCTGTTGCTGTCTGTATGTGGAGCATGCTTCATTAACAGTGATTTATTTGGGAGTTTAACGGAGTTGGCACTGTGCAGCACACCGACGTGCAGCAGAAGAACGTGAGATGATTGCAAAGGCTTCTTGCTGCTGCACTACTGAGGGGTCTCAGCCATGTTTTACAAATTTTCCTTCAGAACATTCACAACATTGGGAGTTCATACAGTGCAAATTATACCTACAGAAGTATTTTTCAGGTTCTGAATGCATCCATATACTTTAGCCTTAGGTTTTTCATTTCTATTTTGTTTTTTTTTTCCAAAATTGCTTATCATTAAACACCCAAAGTAGCAACAACGAGCCATGCCTACTAACCCAGAAAAATTCCCCGCCAATGTTTCTACTGCAACATACCTTCATACCCGACTGAGGTCTGAGCTCTTAGAGTCAACCTTCTTTTGTCAGAATCCAATTACAAACAAAAGGTGCCTTTCAAAAGAATTTGTAATGGATGCTTTGCCAAAAGTAAAGTTAAGAAGACATCCGCGCGTGTGTTGGCACAACGTTTTCTAATGGGATGCACTTCCAAACAGAAGCACCGCTCTCTCATTTTCATCTTGAAAAATATAGTTCTGTAGCAATGAAACTACATACCCCTTTTGGAAATAAAATTTTAAACCTTTGCAAGTTTTCAGGCCTCTTATATTCTCCTTCAGAGGCAGCATGACCCCCCCCTGGGATTTTATAGTCAGAAAACATTTAGAAGTGGGAAGGACCTTTTCAATTATCTATCTTTTGCTCATGCACAAATGTTGCCTTTCTTCAAGTTGTTGCCATAAAAAGTCACCATGTTTCAACAGTTTCTACACAGCTATGAACAATGGACCTGCTGATACAAACAGCAGTGATGTTTACAGGGAAAACATTTTGAAGATTGGACTCATTCACATGTGAAATAGGGAACCATCATGAGAAATGAAAATGCTGCCGTAACTTGAATACCCGCCACATTTTAACCTTAGGAGAATATTTTTTAATGGTAATCATCTGATTTACTTCCCACTGCTTTTTATGCCAAGACAGGCATTGTTTTCTTTTTGGGAAACGTTCTGAAATGTATAAGCTGGTGTTAGGGGATGTCTCAGTCCAAGGGTTGGTGTGTGGTTGTGCTGCTCCTGGGGAGGGGGGGGGCGGTGTCTGTTACAGAGCACCGGGAAGATGGTGAAGCTTAAATATTAATCCAGCAATAGCTATTCTGGGCACAGTGACAGAATGTGGTTCTATTCTGTATAGTTAGAAAATTATATGTGCTAGAGTGTCCTCTAGGATACAGAGGATATTCTATATTCTCTAGATACTCCTCTTCTAGCAGTATATTCAAAGGTGATTATTGCAGGGTGTATCTTTTGGCTACGAATGCATGGGGTTTCCATTAGCATCGATGGAAATACCAGCCCCAGTCACAACTGGTTAATACCAGAAGTGACTGTTTCCATTCAGGTAGCTGAAAATTTTTCCTTTGAAGCTCATACATGACCCTCTTGCTGTCTGATGGTTCTCTGGAGTATGTTTTGAAAAACTAAATAAGAGAGAAGACTTTCAAATTTTTCACTGGACGTAATAATTGAATGTGCTAAGTACTAAAAATGCCTATTTTTAGTATAGCTTTTATTTTTGGTTGAAAGTAAGACTCAGTGATTGTGTTAAAACATCTTGGGAAGAAAGAAAGCCTGCTATTTTTAATGCTCTTCTATGCTAAAAACTAATTTACATTAGTGATTTTGAAATGTTTTGTATTAGTTTTTAAAATGCTTAGAGAAGCATGATTTCCTAAGTAGGAAAAAAAAAAAAAATCAGTTTGCAGAAACCACAATGTAGCCAGATTTCTTTCCAAAGCGATGAAGAGTCAGGATAAGCTCTGGTAAGAGGAGAGGCTGCAGTGGAGAGGAGTAATGAATTGAAGGCTATCCAAGATTTTTTTTGCTTCTATGGAAAACCAAGGAATAAAATACCAAACCAACAATCTCAGTTCCAAGAGAATCTTCGGGATGTGACGTAAACAGGCTGGGGACCTGCAAATAAGACAGCCATCTCCATGGTTCTCCATGAAGAGTTGTCCCTCAGCTCCATCAAGTCTCCAGAAGCACCATCCTCAAAGGGGATGGTGATAAATAGAGGCATTTCACGTGACTTTGGTTGGATCTAGGGTTTTGTATCCCTAGTTGTTGTTTTTTTTTAATCAAAAGGCAGATATCATACTTGCCTGCCACCGGCCCTGCTTACAGACAGCCGAGAAGTTGAGGGCTGCTGTTATTAATCCATGTGGCTAGAGGGAATTTGATCAGCCCTTTCGCACGCTGGCAGCTCACGGGCAGATCCTCAGGTGCTTTACATGGGTTCCTGGCAGTAGGTTAAGTTGATAAGTGCTATCCCTCTTGTGTTTTTAATTAGGTATCGAAGGCTGTAAGTGATTGTTCTGTTTCAGTCCCACGTAGCTTATTGCGAAGAGCGAGAACAATCCTAGAGCGTTGGATTGCAGTGTAATGAAGAGAAGCCTTAGGAGTGACACGGTGGGCTTATTGATGGGAATAATACGTGGGAAAACGAGAACACGAAAGAATTTCAGCAGCTGCTGGTGAAATACAAGATTTATCTCAAATCTCACTTAAACTAGTGTAAAACCAAGAGCGACTCACCTTTGGTATAAATCTCCTGCATAGGTGCAGTTAATAGCCAACAGGATTTTGGTGCTTAGAGGAAAAATAGCATTTGTCTATGTATGAAGACTATATAGGGTAAAAAAAAATACTTTTTTTGAGTTCACTATAAATACAGAGAGTAACCGCTTAACTATATCAATCAATATAAAGGTCTATGATGATATTTTTCTTTTAAAATTAATAATTAATACTCTAATCATTTGCTTTAGATGTTATTTGTTTCCATTGATTAGTTCTTCCTGCTAACTCCCCGCTAGCCTAATCAGTCCGTGAGAACAGATGAATATATTCAGTTAATCTCTACCCCCTTCAAAGTTGCATCTTCAGATCACAAGATAAAGACTCTTGGTCTTCTTGGTGCATTGAACCTGACTTTATTAGAAGAATCTTATCAATTTTAATTCACTAAAGCAAGCAGAGACCTCTCATGACACCCCTTCACATGCCATTAGTCATGCAGTTTGTCTTGTAAGCATGACGGCCCCTTAACTTCCAGCCTTCAGTGATAGGAATAAATTATATGAATGTGTGTCTGACTGACTTATTGTTAATATTTCAATGCCTGCTCTAGAAAAGGTTCGCTTCATAAAAAAGAAGCATTTTCCCCCCATTGAGTTGCATTGGGGGACATACATTGCAGTGATAAGCTGAGGAAGTCTTCAAATTGCCTGCTTATAAATTTTAACTATTTACAAGTTACATTAGAGTGTGAGGAAAACATCAGGTTTTGCCTGGAGATGCTTTAAGGGCTTTTTTTGAAGAATTTTGGGGGAATAAGAATGGTGTTGAAATGGGAAAAGCATCCGCCTTTCCTGAGCAGGGTGGGAACACTTCCTAGGAAACGTCCTTCACGTACTGGGTGATGTCTGTAGAGAAAAGTAAGAGTAATTCTCATAACTTTGCTCTTAACTCTGAACTACAGAGTTGAATAATTGCTCTTCAGATTACTCCAGAAAGGCAGTAAGTGAATCTGCTGATGACAGAGTTGAGAGACAGGAGGAATCTCACAACACTCAAGTGGAAAATGCAGATATGGGGTTACAATTCCTCACCTGGTACCCAGCGTACACAGACCCTTAATTTCGCAAATTTAGTTTCCTCTGCAAGTTTCTGTGCGTTTCTATTAATAATACTGCTATCTTCTTTTATTCTTCAGATATGGAAGATGAAGAATAAAAGAACATTGTGAGTAGCACTTGAGGAGTAAACCAATTTTGCAAATCAGTCTTCAGATTGATTTTAAATGCGATGTTTAAAAACGTTTCTTTGTTGGTCTTCAGATGCAGCTTTCCTGGAAAGAAAACCAAACTGTCAGAAGGAGCAGAAATCCTAAATCTCCTTGTAATTTGTCTCTTTTACAGATTAAAGATTGCCTGAAGTTTTTAAGGAGTCCCCCTTCTCTTCTGTAGTTACTGGACTGGTCTCCTCTCACCCGGGAAGCTGAAGATGAGGTTGCTCTGGGAACTGCTCGTGCTGCAATCGTTCATGTTGTGCCTTGCAGGTAAAGCGTCACTTTAAAAACTTGTGATTTCAGAAGGCCACAGTATTTCCTTCTAATGCAAAAAGTGCACCACATTTTACATGCCAGTGGGAAAAGAAGTCCTTGCTCCATGAGTGGCACTGGGAAAGGCTGCCGAAGGGATCAAGCTGATGCTCTTAACGAGCTCCTTTTACAGCTGATTGGTACCTCCACGGCAAAAGCGTGATGTTTCCAAGGTCTGCTCTGCCCGTTTCCACTTCAAAGTTGCCGTTGATGAAAGTTGTTTTCCCATGTTATGTGCGAAGCGTTTCAATGCTCAATTAAACCTACGTGGAGTATGGCTTTAAATCCCATTAAAACGGTGTTATGTTACAGCAAAGACCTCGCTCCATTTAACAAATAATTAGAATAACATATTTCAGAGATATAACCGGCTTCTGTAGCTGCCCTGGCTTTACTTTTTCTTCCCTGAGAGTTACAATGTTTTGAGCGTTCCTGGCAAAATGAAATTTCTGAGGAATGTGCCTTTTCCCTGGAGCTGAAGCATTTCCCAGAAGCTCCAGCTTTGCAGAGGGTCAGCAGAGCTTTGCTGACCTTCTCACGCCCGAGGACCTGCCTATGGGCTCCTGCTGGGAGAACTGGGGAAACTGGGAGAACTGGGGAAACTGGGCTTGTGTCTCTCCACCAGTGCCTCTGTGGCAGGTGCTGCCATCACACCAGGATTATTGAAGCCTGTTTTGATTCACTCCCTTTGCCATTCAGCTATCGGTGATTGTTCCCTCCGTGATTTGGCATTATTATTCTTTAACATGTGCTTGGTTGGGGGGGAGGGAAGGAGGGAGTGTTGCGTTTTAATTAATGTTTATGTCACTTTGGTGTTCATCTGGATTTCTCTAATGTATCTGCTGCTCGGTGCTCAGAATGTTTTAGTGCTTTGTTTAGTAACTTTGTGCTTCCTTCCCTTTTATATCTGCTCATTTTCAGGGTACTTTTTCAGCACTTTAGGTAATAGCAAACTACTTATAATAGTGTTTACTTTCTTCTGCTTAGCTCTACTGAACGCAAAGCCACTTTTATTCCGGTACTTATGGGTACCTATTTTTGAAATTTGGTTCCAAGTCTTTTTAAATGTGCTATGACAGTTTCTGAGCTGGCAGAAAATTGGATGCAGAGAGATTCTGCAATGCAGTGCCACACGTCTTTCAGGAATCGCAAGCCTGGGGAAGTTAGTCTGCTGGAACGCACAAAGTGGGATCCTTTATTTTAAACAAATAAACAAAATGGTTGAAAAAAAAGGAAAGCACGCAAAGTATTTTTTAAAATGTAATTTCTATACTTTATCTATTGCAAAATATCTAGGGTCAGCAAAACAAAGTTTCAGGAGAATGTGTTCAGGGGGGTGTCCTTATCTTTTAATCTGTTGTGGGTTGTTTTTTTTTTTAAAATGCATCTCATAAGCACTGGCTTTCCCTGTGCTGTTCTGCAACAGCATTTTTTTGTATCTTTGCAGTGTCCTGGATATCTCAGTTTCTAACTGAGAAACGCTCAGTTTCTCTGTCCTGCTGAGGGAGATTTAATAGAGTTAAGGGGAGAGGAGCACCCAGAGTTTTCTGTGAGTTTTATATTAGGTGATGAGTGAGCAAATTCCTTTGTTTTGCTGAAGGATGTGATTTAGGGGCAACTACTTTGGACAAGATTTAAATCTGAAAGTTTATGTGTCTGCCTGTGGTGTTGTATGAGCCAGTTTAGGCGTGGAAGGGATTTTGCCATGTGAGTTATGGTGTTACCACGAAACAGGGCTAACTCATTTGGGCGTAGCGCTGTTAATTAACTAATGCTCTCAGGATGCTTCCTGGATGTGTGTGAGTGCTGTGTGCTGTTATGGACTATGTGAGCACGGTCAGATCTGGCCAGTAAATATTCCAGAATTAAGGAGGAAAACATACTCAATGCCTTGCATCGTCTTGCTCTCCATCAATGTGCTCTGCAAGGTGGGAGGAGGTGACCATAAAGTAGTTCAGTCTAGTAGTTGCTGTTTAGCAGCTCAATGCAAAAGGTACAGCAAAAGCTGTAAAAGAAAAGTTTGTAAACAAAAACCCCCTTCATTTTAAGCCCTTTGTAATTTGGAGTTTTTTTATGTTCTACTTTTCTTTTCTTAACCTGGTCTAAGGAAGCTTGTTTGTCCCTGCTGGTAGTTATGGTGCTCTGGGAGAACTTCAGCTGTTGATCTCAAAGGAAAAACTCAAAGGAGACTAGTAACTTCCCGAGGCACGGGTTCTCCTGGGGTTTCTGGGTTCTCCTGGGGCACCGCTCTTCCTGCTGCCCTGCAAGGCAGCTCTCCTTCTGGGATTGGAAGCTGTCCTTCTGTCTACAATAGATAGCTCTTCTCTTAAATTCTTCTTAATTTCTAAGATTAAAAAAGAACTTAGGAAATAATATTTTATTTTCATGTTGATCAAACCATTGAACCACAAGAGCAGATTAAGAATCGAATTATGCAAATGAAAGAAAAAGATAATAGGATGCAGAAGAGTTATCTAACAACCCTCCATAGTGCTTTGTGGACCCTCAAATGACTGGGAAACTGTATTGAGTTACCTGTGAAAAATAAGCTAAAACCTGAAAATTGAATACTTAGTTTTGTGGATCAGTGTCAGACACACAGCCCAGATACCACTCCCGCCTCTGTCTCTGCTACAGTTGGTGGAAGATGAGGTTTTTGTGTGTGGCCCTGTCAAAACTCCTTGTGGAGGCAGGTGGCCCCACCATCCCCATGTGGCAGCGTCCCAGTGCCCTTTGGGGACAGCCGGCGGCCTCCAGCCAGTCCCAGCAGCTCCTGGGGCTTTGTGTGTGTGTGTGTGTGTGTGTGTGTGTGTGCGCGTGTGCTGTCTAAACGAACATCTGTTCACTACAAATTGCATGAAAACTTCCAAACTCGTATCATTCAAGCCATTAAACAGCTGTCAAACCCGATGCACTCGGAATATCCAAACGTGTCATTAAGGGTACCAGTTATCCACCGCTGCCAACGTACCAGGAGAAGAAAGACGTGCCAGGGCTGTTCACGGTCCACGTGGGATATTGCTATTGATTTTATGTACTGGGTGTTCAGATATTACAGTTCTTCACAGCAGGATAAAACACTTGGATAGAAAGCGAGATCAATCCCGGAACGTACTTAAACCAGCTACCCAGAGGTGCAAATCTATTCATAATTTGGGGAGTTACCCAGCCTGCTAAATGTCCTGAGCTTAACTCTACCCCCTTTCAATCTATCACCCAAGCTGGGACCAGTCTACTTTTCTCGCTGGTTGTTCTACAGTCATGCAGATAAAAACTTAACAATGCTTTCTTTGGACTCGCTAGTTGATGTATATCAATTCAGGGTTTCTGATTATATTTTCAGGAGGTCTTTTCTTCGGGTGTCAGTTCTGGGAAGCAGTAACTGTCAATTACTCCTTTGGTGCCAAATAACTCTTGATTTGTTAGGGCTGTCAGATTCCTCAAAGAGCAGTTGTGGCGGCGATAATTTTGGAGTTTTGGAGAGTGGAAGATGAGAGGCAGAGCAGCCTGTGAAAAATAACACACAGCTCTTCGAAGTCGTGACTACTGTGCACCCTGAAATGCATTTGTGTACGGCCTGGGAACAGGGACACAAAAGACATTGCACAATCAAACCGACTTGCGTTAATGAAAGTGGGACGCAGTCCGTATGCCTGTGGTGTGCTGGACAAATATGAAAAGGAAATTTTCTATATTTTTGTGACTCTTATGCAATTCTTTGCCTCATTAACTTCCTGTGGCAGTGAGTTTCGCTGCCAAAGTCATATTTGCATGTTAATGAGCTGCAGTCGCAGAGATGCATTGGCCATGTGAGTGTGCATATGCATATTTTATAATGTAATTTAACCCATGAAGATCCACAGAAAACAGAGAGGGAACCTGGGTAGCTTTTGAGGAATGTTTATGGTTTGTTGTGCTTCTGAAGTCCAGCTTTCTCTTCTCCCCCCAATCTCCATCTCTGGCCCTTCCTTGGAGACTGGCTTCTGGCCCTTCTGCTCGTTCTTGCCATTTGAAAAGGAAGATCTCTGCTGACAACTAACACACGAGCCAGCACTCCTTTTTTTCTTAGCAAGCATCTCGTAAACACAAAACGGATTTGTCTTGCAGCTCTATAATAATGCTTCTGTTCCAACAAGTTTGTTTTGTCAAAGGGAAGAGTGCTACTGCAGCTCCATCCTGGAGGGGTGACTGAAGTAGCTCCAGGAAGCACAAGCCAAAATACTGCATCTCGTATTTGTTTTACACTGATGTGAATGAATAAGGAAGCCCTGTTCTTGCTCTCTGCTATCTTGGCCTCTTCCTGAAGCCTCCCAGCTGCGTAAGCTTTTGTTTAGCAACAGATAGGTTAAGGGTGGACCTGCTGGAAAGCACTGCTGAGGAGAAGGATCCGGAGGTCCTGGTAGATAGTAAATTATCCAAGAGCCAGCAATGTGCCCTTGTCACCAAGAGGGCCAATGGGATCCTGGGCTGTACAGGGAAGAGTGTGGCCAGTAGGTGAAGGGAGGTCATTCTCCCCCTCTGCTCTGCATTGGTGAGGCCGCAACTGGAACACTGCATCCAGTTCTGGGCCCCCCAGTTCAAGAGGGACAGAGAACTACTGGAGAGAAGGGCAACAAAGATGATGGAAGAATTGGAGCACCTCCCTGATGAGAAAAGGCTGAGAGAGCTGGGACTCTTTAGCCTGGAGAAGAAAAGGTACATATATAAGTATACTTTGTTTATAAGTATCTAAAGGTTGAGTTGAAGGAGGATGAAGCCAGACTCTTTTCAGTGGTTCCAATGTCAGGGAATAAGCTGGAATGTATGAAATTTCATTCAAATATGAGAAAAAATTCTTTGGGGTGAGGGTGACAGAGCCCTGGCAGAGGCTGTCCAGGGAGGTCGTAGAGTCCCCTTCTCTGGAGATTCTCAAGCCCCAAGTGATGTGCTCTGGGCAACCCTGCTTTGGCAGGGGAGTTGGACTGGATGATCTCTAGAAGGTCCCTTCCAACTCTGACAATTCTGTGATTCCATGATTAAATGGGCTGCGCAAAGATCGCTGGCAAGTTTTCAGTGGAACATGAAACGTGATCCCATAACTTTAAAATACCTTCATTACTCCCCTAGAATATAGGTTACCCCACAATTTCTCTGCACACCTATACTCTGTTATGTGAAAAATAAAGAGTTTCACAATTGAACAGGTATCTGAAGTCAAATGTTAGCCATATTGCCTCTCACATCTGAAAAGAGAAGATGAATTAATAAGATGACCACCACACTTAAAATTTGTACATCATTTTAGCGATCACAACAGGAGTTAGGGCAGTATTAATCAATGGGCATTTTCCTGGCTGTCTGCACAGGGAAGCCTGTTCCTGGTGCCCTGATATCCCAGCAACGCCTGCGCTTAATTCTGCAAATCCAGGGACAGCATCATATTTTTCAATATCAAATTCTATCATATTTTTGATTAAGGTGGAACAAAAGCATCATTTCACCTTTTATCTGCTGAAAAATACCATTTTCTAATCTAGAAATATGCACACGAGAGCAGAACTCATGAAAAAAAAAAAAAAAGATAAATATTTCTGTAGAGCTTATTTTCAGTGTGGGTTGTGGGGGTTTTTTTGGTTGTTTGTTTGTTTTTTTTCCAGAACCGAATTTTTTAACAGGAAAATGTTGTTATAAATGCCTGTCCAGGCATTCATTCTTCTTCCATCCCATGCTGATTCAGCATAACCAATACCTCAGCAGCGGTTCAAGACAGAGTATTTAGAGCATGGCTATGTGACTCCGGGGGAAAAAACCCCAAGTCAAGTGTTTTCTGTTGTTGGACAAAAAGGACTGTAATTTGTATCAATATTTTCCAATGAAATCAGGCATACAGCTTGGTTAAAAATTAAAACTCAAAGTTCACCCAAAGATGAATATTCACAGGCCTGTTTGAATTAATGCGCCTATCCAAGCAGATGTAGGTTATGTACAAAGGAAATTCTGCTAATTTCATGTCTGAATATAAATAATTAAACTAAGCAGTACTGTTGTACATATTAAATGATGGTCTTTTATAAACGACGCAGCAATTCAATTTGTTCAGCGTTTTTTCTGGTGCCGTGTCGTTCCTGTGACTGGTGCTTTGATGTTAGTGGGTAGCTGGAAAATGATTAATCTGTTGCAGTTCTGTAATTAATTAATTTATATTTTGGTCAGTTCTGCAGCACTTTGCATTTTTCAACCCAACTGCCTAATTAATGTTTGCTTAGCACTTGGAACAGATAAAGCACTGAATGGCTCCTATTAATGTAATCACTTCTCAAACTTGACCCTTGCCTTCATGGCGCTTGATAAGCTGTCGCTGCAGCTTGCTGGAGAAGGATTTGCGCTTGAGATCTGGCCTGCCCTTAGCACTTTGGGGTTTTTTCTTAATTATTCGAGGGATTAATTTGTTTGTTTGTTTGTTTACTTTAGGCTCCTATTATTTCAAACGCTGTAGTCAGAGCTGTGCCCACCGCCTCTTTACTCCTCACCCCGGCGGCGCCATCTTGTGGGCAGGCGGCCATTAGCTGGGGGCGACCCTGTCACCGACCCGCTTCCCCTGTAAAGTCGTCCGGGCCAATCAGGACGAATTACGTAGCAGGACGAGGACCCGTATGAGCACGCGCTGCCTATAAAAACGCCCAGCGGCAGGTGGATGGATCAGAGGAGACATTGTGTGAGGAAAGACTGGGGATTTTGTACCTGCTCTTTGAGCTTGAGATCTTGGTGTTGTGTTAAAATGGCCCAGAGGCTTTCAGGGATGAGTTTGGTGACTCTGCACAGCGTCCAGGTTAAAATAAAGTTTGGGTTGTACCCAACCTTTGGGTTGGAATGTAAGAATCCTCATTTCATCATGGGGATTCCTAATGTCATAGGGACTGGTCAAGAATTTACTTGTCACCATAGTGGTAGGCGATGAGGTCACCTGAGAGCCCTGGTGTCACACCAAAGCCATAGTGTGCAAGCTGTAAGTATAGATTTTCCACTGGAAACCAAGTACTTGACATCATATAACCTTGCTGCTGGAGCAAACACACTGCTGGAGCTTACTGCCCCAGGTACATTGGTTATCTTTCAGAAAAGTTGTTAGAAACTGCCTTAAAATGTTTTTTAAAATGTCTGTATAAGGTGGTACTGAGTAGTTCCTTCAGCAGAGTACTTTCTGGAGTAAAAAGCGTTTTCTGGTATAAAAGGCAGCTCTTGGTCACAGCTGCTGCCAGCAGGAGAGGACAATAAATGGCGGAATGGCAAAGGGTCATTTGGGTGAAGATACAGGTAATTTTTACCCATTTCCTGGCAGTGTCTTGACACCAGTACAACATTAAACTTCTTAAGGATACTTATCGGTAGATTGATTCTAGTGTCAACTCCACCTGTGTCCCAAGCAATGTTACTATCTGTTGAATATGGTTAAACTGACTTGTGGTTTAAGACACAAGTGGACAGAACTTTCCTTAGTACATATAAACGTTTAAACAGAATTAAAGGTACTGTTGAGGTGGTGATGGGTGATAATAATAACTAATATTAATTTGGTGCTGTATAGGATAGTACAGAGGTTGGAAGCCAGAGACTTGGGGTTCTTGCATGAAGGAACTGAAACTGGAGATGAAATGAGAATGGTTTAAACTAGGGAAATAAAGAGTGAGGGGGGAGGAAACTTCAGAGAGGAAGAATTGTTGGAGCTGAGAGGGCACTGGGCTAAGAACAATTAAATCTGAAGTGGGGAACAGTTTGTTTGAAACGAACTGAAACCAGCAGACTTTAGCTGCCAAAGTGGGATTCTGCAGCATCACTCAGCTGTACATAGCTGTGAAGGGGAGTTAAGAAAATGTATGTGATTATGTGTAATTTATGCTTATTTTGGAATTATGGCAAGTTTTTCTGTGATTGCAGATGATTTGACTCAGCCTCACAAGGTCTGTACCCATTTTACAGTCCTGATCTGTCAGCAGTGAAGCCCCCACTAGATGTGACCTGACTCTGATTTAGGCCATAATTTCCCAAATTATAAAGTTAGACACCATATCAATGCAATTTTCTCATTTCTCTGTTACATGCAGATGATTGGGTATATTATGTTTTTCTCTGTTTAACTCGCAAGTCCATATGGGCAAGTTTAATTACATCTTTTTCAAAAGTTATTGAGGTAAGATGGTGCACTTTAAATAAAACAGAGACTGTGCAGACATTTTTATAAGCAGATGTTCCAACTATCTGTCTGTGTATTGATCCCCTGTGCGTTTTATGCAATTCCTCTTTTCAATTTAGCTTCTTTGCATTTGAATTAGTATGTAGGTATTGAAGTTAAGTCTCATTTAGGGAGTTGCAAAAATACCTGCTTTTCCAAGCATCTATCAAATTAGGAGAATATGGACCCAAAATACTTCTTTATTGCCAATAAAAGCAAAGTTTTATGGCAAGAGTTGAGGTGATTAGTCTGTTGCTTTATAGGTAAAATATTGTATGATTCTTAGAAAATCTAAATATTATTGGAAAGGGATGTCATTTTGTAACACTTTTTGTGGTCATTGAGGTGAATGAGAAGGTAAGAGATGGAGTGCAATGCAAAACCTGCTGTGCTGGGTTACAGTGTATGTCTAGAAATAAAAACACATGTATTTATTGCATGCAAGACGCTGTTTTTCCTCTTTTTGAGGTTTTGATTTGGAGCTAATGTTTACTACTGTTTATTTTGAATTTCTGGGGAAAGTGTGGTGTAACTAGTCAGAAACCTGTCTCTCTCTAAGCGTTTCATCCCCTGACACTGCCCTGCACAAGTACAAAATTTCTTTCCCTTTTCTCCACACTTTTCATGGTTATTTTCATCATTTAGAGTGGTAACAGGAGCCGCTGGGGGAACTATTATTTTCCGCTCAGACTAGTGGGGTTAAATCCCTTGGTTTTGCCTCCTGCCCTTGCTTCGTGCAGCCAAGCATTAACTGACCGAAAATGATGTTGGCAGCGATTGTTATTATTTGGATAAAGGTCTTTCAGCTAAGCAGCAATCAAGGGTGATCATCCAAATGGAATAAAAGGGGAAAGGGTCAATTCAACTTTGATAATTATAGTACTATAAATGTGAGCAATAACAGAATTACCCTTTACTGAGAGTTGAATATGTAAATAGACTGGCAGAGCGTTGCTGGCTAATGTTATCCATAGCAGAAAATGAGGATTTTCCCTACATCTGCATGATTTTGTAGGGTCTGTGGTAGAAATGCATGTTGCTTCCTGCAGCTGGGCACTGGGTTGTGAGTGCGTGCTCCGGGTCTTACAGGATTTGGGCCATTAAATGGAACAGATGCCCACGAATTCTTGCAAGTTGGTGCTCGAAGTCAGTCTATGGCAAGTAAGTGGGCTGCTCACAATAAATACTGCTTTAAATTAATAGAGCACAGAATGCTATAAAACAGCTCATTCATCTGAACATTGTTTAATGCTGGTTTATTGAAGCGTTTGTCAAATGCTGTGTCAGTCTGTGCTCTGAAATTAGCTATATGCTCGTGACGGGCTGCACCGACTCATTATTGCAAGTTTAGCAAAGTTTTCCTGTCTAGGACAATGAAAAACGCAAAACTTGCACATGATCACTTTGGTGCTTCAACTTTTCTTTCGTTATGTATTTGAATTTTTTATTTTGCAATAAAATATACATATTTAGCTTCATAAATCAAACTAAGACACGATTGTTAGATAGTCTATATCATTAATTAGGCTGTGAAGCGAGGCAAACATTACAACCATTTATAATCGAGTACTGCAGAAGTTGCTAATCAATGAGACAAGCAACTAATTAAACAGCCAGCAGTCAGCATCTTCAGCTGAAGTTGGTGACTCAACTTAATTAAACTTTCCAGGTGTCAGAGAAAGTATGAGAAATATATCTAACTTAATGTATCTATGTGTCTTAATTCCACTTTTCTGAGTTTAAACGTTTGGAGATTGCATACAAGGGAAATTGTAATTTATAAAACATCCTGCATCTGTGTCACATAGTGAAAAAGAAAGAAAGTAGTGTATCTGAGACAGCTGTGTTTGAACTCTGCCAGGTGCGTGTTGAATGTAGCAGAATTTAGATTCCTTCCTCTTTGTGTCTGAAAAACCTGCCACAGTGTCTTTTAATTCGTACCTTCTAAGCCTTTGTGGCTGCAAAATAGATCCCCGACAAGGTTCGGAATATTATTGTTGTTTTTACTTGTGAAAAGAAGGTAATATAATAGGTGTTCAGTGAAACTTGGAAGAATACATTATTCCTGGCTCTGCAAGTTTGCTGTCTGTAAGGGACAACATGAAATGCTCGCTGAGAACCAGATCAAGCTTTATTCCTGTAGCATTCACTCTCCTTCCAGTTTTCATAGGGTCCACGTGAAATGGCATTTTTTCTAGGTTGGCACCGTGTGAGCTTTGCTGGAAAACATCTGAAGAGGGACTTAAAAGAAGGCAGGTTGATGGTTGGGCTTTCTAGGATATGAAAGCAGGGAGTAATGCAGAAGACAGTGAGATAAAAAAGGGCTGGAGGTGGCTGGATGCACAGGTGGAATGAAGATGAGAAACACGCACACTTCCTCAGCTATGGAAAAATTGCTTCCACGTTCTTGCTGGCAAGTAATCTACATCAGATTGTCGTTTACAGTGTCGTTTAAAAAGGGACTTAGATATGAAACAAATAACAGCATTGTTTTATTTCTAAGCTGTACTGCTGAAGTGCAGATCGTGGTGATTTGGCAATAAATTGAGGTATTATGTTGATTTATCACCTGCGTTTGTCATCGTGTTGTGGTCTCCCTGAATGGGTGCCACAGATCCGATGCCCATAGGGTGCCAGTGGTCTCCAGCCTTCCTTTTGGTTGATGGACAATACAGGGCGACCATACCCAGAGAAAGTAAATACAGGCAACTCTGAAAATGCAGGCATCACTGAAAGGCATGAGACTTAGTGCCAAGTAAAGTGGAAAAAATAGGAAGAAAGGCCTAAGGAGAGACGAGCTTTGTTCTTGCTTGGGGTTTTCTTCCTGAGGGAAGGAGTATCTGTGGAAGAGGTAGAGATACCTCATGGAGGTATCATGGAGGCCACCTCATGGAGGCTGAGGAGTGGTACCTCTGACAGTGTAGAAGTGATAGCTAACATGGCAACTCTGAAATAATTATTGGAAGAGACTCCAAAAAATCTCTTTTGGACATCAAAACAGGGCGAGTGTGGGGTGGGGAGGGGTCGATAGGGACCTGAAGGGCCACCAGAGAGGTCCAGCTCTAATCAGGGCACCTGGATGAGAATGAGCTGGAAGGAGCTTTTGCCCCAGTGTGTATGTTTGTGTGTGTTGGCTCAGTCCCTCTGGGTTCAGAACACGGAAGTGCTTGAGGAGAGAGAAAACAAGTCCAAAAGGCAGTGCGGTACATAATCAAACTGTTAGTGAAATATGTACTCTTCAACTGGAATAAAAATGCTCTCCGCAGCAAAATAGAGATGATGCCTCTTCTGAGTCAGGAAGCCCAGCTGCAACTCTCAAGTCAAGTGGCCGAGAAGAGTTATCAGTAATGGCTGGGGCTCTCCTATAAATGGGAAACACTCTGCAGATACTCACTTTTTTTGTCCTATGTGATAGTGAGTCGTGGCGCCGGGAGGAGTGGGCTCCCCAGGACACATCAGTGTCCCCTCTTCATTTCCCGGGAGGGAGGAGAGGTGCTGGGTCTTTATTATCTCTGTTCATTAATGTTAGCTACTCATTTCAAAATCTGATTTCCAGCATATGTAACGTACAGATGCAAGGCATTCCCTTTCCCAGTTTTCAATATCTAAATATCTCGGTACTCATTAAAGCCTGTGTCCACCACTTTCTTAGTGAAAAGCAGAGGTTCTTTGTGTCTTTTCTTAGTCATAATACCCTTGTGATAATGCTCTTAAAGCAACTAATTGGAAAAATCATCTGTAGGATTTCCCAGAATTTATTGATATTTGCTTTGCTTCATCAAGTTTGCAGTCGCTTGCACTTTTTGTTTTTTACTCTATTTCTGCTCGAACTTGCATGTTTTCTTTTTTATGGCTTTTGTTGGTCTGTTTATGTGTTCAGGTTAGGAAATGGAAGTTATTCCCTAATGAAAGGCAAAGGAGCAACGTGCCATCAGTTAGCAGGAGGAGAGAGAACCCAGCGCTTTCTCATGTAAATTATGTGAATCCTGGACGGAAGCCAGGCATTCATTTTGTTAAAATGGGGTTTGATAATTGAAACTAATTTAACATCGACCCCATTAAGTTGCATTTTATTGCTCATTTAACGTGGCTGCCTCACAAGCTCCCAGAACTGGGAACCGGCTTTGTAGCTGGAGTTTATAATTTGTCAGGGCTCCAGCCGTCCAGGTGAATGTTGAGTTTGCTCTGTCGGATCAGCACCAACGTGTGCAGCTGATGTTTCACCAATGTCTGGTCACCACAGTGCCTCCATGCAGAGTTGTGTACGGGGAAGCACTTGGGCTCGGCGCTGGGTGTGAGTGGGTTAAGCTGAACAGCTTGAGTTTGTGCAGACTTCCTCTGGAAAAGAGCCTCGTGGAAGGTCCAGCATCTCTTCCCATGGCCCAGGAGCCTTTCCCATCGCTCCGCGCAGGGTCCTGCATCCCTTGTCCCTCTTGAGAAAGAAAAGATTTGTCAGACATGACAAATAACCCATAGTGCAAGTCATTATATTGACTTCTGTCAAAAAATGCCACTTCAGATGAGTTGAGGAGCTGGCTCAGTGGGTTTTAATGACAGGATTTCCATGTTCTCCCATCCTGCTTTTGATTTCCTCTGTCTTATGGTTCTTTCACATGATTTCTGTATATTACCACTAGATAAATCTGTTCTACAGTTTATGAATCACTAAATAATCTCCTAATTAATTACCACCCCTTGTGGTGCTAATTGCAGTGCAGCACGAGGTGATGGTTTCTCAAACACAGTTGCATTTATCAAAACAGCAGCGAGCAGAAAAAAGGCCAAAGGGCAAGAAAATACAGATGTGTGTGCAAACAACCGTGATGGATGTTTGTTTACAAACATGTTCTCTTCTGCAACTGTGGCTGCAGGAGTGGCTGTGCTGATGAATTGCTGGAGCTTTACCCTTGTGAAATGGCAATAGAAGTGGCAAGAGTGAGCCTGGGTTACATCATGGGGCCTGGGGACGGGGAGAGAAAGGCACCGAGCTGTGCATCAGCCCTGGGGAAGGATCCAGAGAATCACAGAATAGTACAGGGTTGGAAGGGACCTCTGGGGATCATCTAGTCCAGCCCCCTGCCAGAGCAGGTCCCACAAGAACGTGTCCAGGTGGGTTTGAATGTCTCCAGAGAAGG
>BJBW01013864.1:2709-23367 GCA_004320125.1 Scolopax mira | reverse complement strand
ACAGTGTCAAAAGCCTTGCTGAAGTCAAGGTAGACGACACCCACTGCTGTCCCCTCATCTATCCATCCAGTCATGCCATCATAGAAGGCTATCAGGTTAGTCAGACGTGGATTCCCCTTGCTGAATCCATGTTGACTACTTCTGAGATCTTTCTTTTCCACCATATGCTTTGAGATGATGCCCAGAACAAGCTGTCCCATCATCTTTCCAGGGATGGAGATGAGGCTGACCTGTCTGTAGTTCCTCCTTCCTGACCTTTTAGAAGACTGGAGTGACATTGTCTTTCATTCCAGTTCTTGGAGTATTTATTTGGTTTGCTCCTTTTTTTTTTTTTTTTTTTTTTTGACAAATAGAATAATGGCAAGTACTAAGAATTCCCAGAAAATAATGAATGTGTTACAATATAGAAAAGAAAAAATCCTCAAAAACTCAAATTGACAGATTTCAATTAGCAATGCAAGTCCTAACTCTTAATTCTTCCAGTCCTTTGACTAATTTTTTATAGTATTTTGAATTTATTTCATGGTGTTGAAGAAGCACTGCATGAATAAGTTTAAATGATGTATTTAGTACAAGTATGTTCCTGTACAGACACTTACAAAAGATTTCAAAATGTTTCCTATAAAGTAGTCACAAATTGAATATGTATCTTTAAGTAGATGTTTTATAAGAAACATGCCATCCTCTCTGTATGAGAAGCCTACAGTTCTGCAGCATGAGTTAAGAATGATCATAATGTTCCACACTTAATTAAGCAAGCTGCAAGATCTTTCACTGCTGTATGAATGTTTCAAACAATTTTGGCACAAATTGTACTTTTGCTAACAATGACTGTATTACTTTCTTCAGAAACACGTTTTAAAGTATGACCAGCTTAATCCAATAATTCTCTAAAGCACTATTTCTTGTGAAGAAATGAATACTTAATTTGAAATGGACATTCTTGGGAATCAATAATGCTATTTTCTAAAGGTTGTAACCAAAAGGAGTATCAGTGATTGTGGAAACAATATAGAATGTCTATTTATTTCATTTTTAAAGAAACATTTAAATTATTAATTGAATGAATAATCTTTCTTGATTTCTTAAATGTACAGTTTCAAAGGACAATCACTTCACATGTGGAACCACTTCCACTAGCACTTTATCTGCTTTTTTTTAATTATTGAGAACTTGAGAACAGCAGCAGTGAAAAAAATATGTTTACCCTTTAATTGTCAACAATGTACTCAGTCTGGTGCTTTGATTTTAAGGTCAGATACATATTTTATAGAGACTTATTTAACAGTAATTTGTGGAAACTAACACATTACTTATTTATTCCACAGGTGTATTTTAGCTGCAGGTCTGGGACTAAGGAAACCAGAAAACTCTTTTCTAGTATTTATGTTGATGGAATTCCCATTTAGGGATATGAACATCATCTTTTAATTCTAGTTATTCAAACACATGGTTCTTAAAAAAACAGAACAGACACTTTGAATTATATTTGGAATAGAATGTCTATAGATAGTCCAAAGCACTACTATCAAATGGACAGTATTGTAGTGACTTACTACCAAAGCTAATAAGACCATGCAGATTACATAGAAATATATTTGGACAGATCTGAATAAACTACATTGAACACTGCTCTTTGACACCTGTGGTTCAGGGAATAATCTGACCCTGAGAAGGGCAACCATAACTTTGATTAGTTGACAGAAGGTAAAAACATGGACATTAATAGTATTACTCCAAACTTAACATCAATTTAAGTGGAAGCAGGATTTATAATTCAAAAATAAAGTGTATGTGTGTCTTATTAAATAAAAGTTTGTATAGGAAATTGTCCTTTTTATTTTTATTTTTTTTTTAATCAGTGTCTTCAAAGCAAAGAGATAGCAATTTCCCTAGCCTGGAAAAATCTAATGACATTCTGAAAAATAAATATTATATCAACTGATGACAGCTTTAAAGAAGAAAAAACAGAATTAGAAACCTCGCACTAATAAAATATGACAAAACATAAGATTGCAACAAGAGATCCTGCAGCACATTAAAAAGAGAAAGAAATCAAGCAAGACAGTCTAATAAATATAATATGTTTCCTCTTCTTCTTTTTCTTCTCTGTCCTCAGGTTTTATCTCTTGTTTTGAATATTTAAAGACAAAAGTGGTAAAGTATCCCAGTTGCTCATGTTCATAGTTATGTGTTCTAAACACTGTTACTCAAAGCATAGAGTTCTTGAAGGCATAATATGAAACACTGCAGCTTATACAATTTTCAGATTACAAAATAAAGGGAGTTAGTAACAAAGGATCAGTCAGTAACGATCATAGTTGAACTGCCCAGTAGAAAGTAAGGTGTGGTTTTATTTTATAAATAATAAATATGAGATAAATAATAAATATAACCATATTATAATTACTTGTAAATCCTAGTTAGAATTTTTATTAAAATTTGACGAAACTTTTAGTAAAAATGACTAGAAAATAATTAACTGTCTCTCTATATATATTCTGTCCCTCTTGCTCTTACCGCTTGATAAATTATCTCTGCTTTTCTTGGGTTTTCTTTCAACTTACTCCTAGGGAGAATTATTTTTTCTATATAGGGTGATATATTAACACATGATTCAATACTTTACTGAATATGAACTTTAAAACCTCTGACTTATTTTTATACAGTATGTAACACTATATTTTAATCTAAAATATATATTAATGTTACTTACTTCTTAACAGGATAGAACAAAATAGCAAGAATTACGGCACACATAGTATTAAGATGTGCTATCATGTCTCATGTATCCTGTTGATTTTATGCCTTTAACAGTGAGACTGCTAAAGCAATAGTACTTTCTTAAGGTCTTATTCTAGGATCCTAGTCATCCAAGATACTGATGACCTCTGGTGTGCATATGTAACACAACGACAGAGCAAGCCTTTATAGAGAAAAAAGAAAACTACACTCTCCCCGTCATATGTGCGGTATGGTTCACTCTTTAATCACATAACCACCTATTCTTATACCCCTCCCCAACAGAAGATATGTCTCTATACATATGCAGGATGGATTATGATTGTTTAGTAAGAAGCTATAATGTTGGGGTTTTTTTTCTCACTACTATATAGCTGTCTGCAGGCATTATTATTTAATCTACACTATTCAAAATCTTGTTTATAAACAGGACTACTAATTTCCTTATTGATATATGATCTTTATGACACTCACTTTAACATCTGAGTACTTCATAAGTATTAATACATCTCCTTTCACAGGTCTCTCAGATAAAGCTACACTACTATCCCTACTCTGTAGCCTCTAAGCTTCAGTTCCTATCTGCATTCCTCAAATATATGGAAACATGGCTTTTATTGATGTCTGTGGAAATTAGATATTTGGATATTCAAGGTCAAAAATTGTTTAGTACTGCCATTAGAACTGATAATGAATTTTGAGAAAACTTGCTTGAATAAAAAAAATAAAATATGAAGATCCACATCATACATTGTGTAACATAAACAAACCAAAATAATGACAGTTTTTAAAAAAGCTTAAAAGCTTATTCCTATCCCATTTTACCACAGGATTGTCCTTTGGCTGGATTTTACATTTTCCCTGGAGTTTACCTGCTTTGTTACTTTACAGAAAGAAACGATACCTTCTCTCATTTTTTTATATATATTACACATGTATGTGTGTGTTTATAGCTTCAATATATACACAACAGCACACCTAGGTATCTGAAATGGAAAGATATCTGTATAGCGATATGTAATATTTTAACATACACACTAAATAAATTCTATCTTTGAAGAGATATTCATATGTACTAAGCAATATCTTCAAATGTTGTTTATATAATGTATCATTTATTTCTCTGATTATCCTTGCAGATCATCTCCATCTGACCAAAGGGAATGGTTGATAAAGCTGTCCACTTAAATGTAGCTGAGACACCTGTAGAGAATTAGTAGATAGACAAGATATACTGAAAATTTATATTTCCTAAGTCACAGTTGAAACAACACAGTATTACAGAGTATATCAAATAGTACCAGGTGTTTGTGTGGGGAACTTGAATTAAGGTCTGTTTCTCCAGTAACTACAATGTAAAGATGTAAATACATCTTCCGTGCATGCTGACACAGTCACTTCTGTGTCTACCTGTACGCATCTACAACATATGTATCTATAGACCAAAACTGCACTTTACTTCTGGATGTTGCCTATAAGCATGACAAATTAATATATTAGACTATCAATCTGAGCACCTTTCCTTTATAAACTTCATAGATAACAACTCTATATCCTTCTTCTGCCTTCTGTCTCCAAACCAGTTATTTAGACATTGAGAAAGCCAATGTCAGAAGAGAATGACTTCTTTCCAAGACTTTCAGAGCTCTCAGACTGATGTAAATTAGCAGTAACTGTCAAAGTCATAATTTTGACATGATTAATAAATGATTTGGTTTTAAAATCTGAAGATAGAGGCATTCTGAAGGCTCTATGTGAGTTAGAAGTAGTCTTAATTTTCTTTTTTTTTTGCATCACAAATGTATTAGTCTTTCCTAGGGCAGCTAGTGAAAATATGAATTGATTACAAAGAGGTTATTTTTTTCTAGATTTGAGCCTGAATTTTTGAAGTAACAGATTATCTCCTCAGAGATAAAGACAGAAGTCAGAATATTACTGCTGATATAATGTCTATCAGCAATCTTTATCAGAGTCCAATCCTTTCTCTCATTCTACTTCCATTTTAAAATTCATATTTTCACATAGATTAGCTATAGACGTATGAAGAAATAATAGCTACATTTTCCACTGCAAACACAAGTGTTGAGATAATGGAAAGGGACTAGCAGATAGACTTTAATGAAGGAAAGGAAAAACTTAATGCAACTATATGTCAACACTAAGCATATTAGTGAGTGAAGTCCTTGTTGTTATAAATTAAAATCAGAAACAAAATTACAAACAAAACTGTATTTCCCTTCAACAGGGCTATAATATGCCAATAATTTGACAATTTTGGAGTATTGACTGCATTCACAAAGTCAATTTGAAACAAAGTCATTTGCAAATTTGAAATGCATTCATATAAATTATTTATTCTGTGAAAATAAGTAGTTAGTATTTTTATAAGAATGAATTTTTCAGCCCCTGAAAAAAGACACAGAAAACCATGCTAACATGAAGGATCATTGGATACTACATTATGAGCACATACGGTATCTGAATAAAGACAAAAAAGTAATGAGAATGGTATTTTGGACTAGCAAGCATCAAAAAACTTTAAACGCAAAAATTCACTACAAGATTCTTTTCAACACCAGCAAAAAAAAATCACTTTAAAATAATAACTATGACTGTGGCCACATTATGTATTTTTAAATAACAAAATGTTAATTAAAAAAAATGTTAAATTACATCCCTGGCTAAAAGAAAATGATCCACAAAAACTCCAAGAAATTTGAAAAAACAGGTTAAACTGTAAGTATTTCAGCTTTTATATTGTGTAGATATCTGTTGGAAGGGCAACACAAAAAAAGCAATCCAGGAGGTTTTTTTATTACATCGATAACAATTTCCTGCCAGGAGATGAAAGAGCAGGTAAGAGAACTTGCTCTTCTGGGCTACATACTTGCAAACAAGGAAGAACTGTTCAGGATCTGAAGGTTGGGAGAAGCCTTGTTACAATGACTATGAGATGGTGCAGGGGAAGGAAAAGAGATTTCAACCTGTGCAGGCATATGCCAGGAAGAATCCCAGGTGATACAGCCCTGGAAAATAACTATGACTGTTATTTGACTTCTATACATTTTTAAATAGCAAAATGTTAATTTAAAAAATTGTTAAATTACATCCCTGGCTAACAAAGAAAATGATCCACAAAAACTGCAAGGAATTTGAAAAAACAGGTCCAGGAGAGGTGGTTGCTTTTCAAATATTACTTCTTCCAATTTGAAGAATGGTCTATCGCAGCATACAGGAAGTTAAGTAAAGGTGGCAGAAGGCCTGCATAGGTCAACAGGGATAAGGATCTCCTGGCAAAACTCAGCCATAAAAAGGAAGCATACAGGGTCAACTCACCCGGGAAGAATACAGAGACACTGTCCGAGTGGTCATATAGACTTCATCTAGTGTAGAGTCCTGCAAGTGATGTGAAAGGCAAGAATAACATCTTACAGAGATGGGTGTATCAGCAGCAAAAGAAAGATGAGGGGAAATGTGGACTGGCTGCTGAATGGGGCAGAAGGCTTTTGGCAAAACTCATGGGAAAGGCCAAGGTGCTTGGTGCCTTCCTTATCTTAGTCTTTACTAAGACTAATGTAAGACTGATTCTCGGGAATCCTAGGCCTCAGGTCAACGGGAATGTCTGAAGCAAAGATGACTTTTCATCAGTATAGGAGGTTCAAGGGAGGTTCAAGTTTGGGAACTTTTAGAGAAATTGAACAGTCACAAGTTTATGGTACTTGAGTGCTGAGGGACTTGAACAGTCACTGCAAACAGTCACTTGAACAGTCATTGTCTTTGAAAGGTCATAATAATTAGAAGAGGTTCCTGAGGATTGTGAGAAAGTGTCACTTCTGTCTTCAAGGAGGGCAAGGAGGAGGATGTAGGAAACTACAAGCTGGTCAGCTTCCCCTTGATCCTTGGGAATTTGGTGAAGCAAAAGATCCCAGAAACCTTTTTCAAACATATAACGGGTAAGAAGTTAATCAGAAAAAATGAGCATGGATATATGAAGGGGAAATCATATTTTACCAACTTGGGAACCTTCTGTGGTGAAATGACCGGCTTGGTGGGGGAGGAGAGAGAAGTAGATACTTTTAATTTTACACTAGCAAGGCTTTTGACACTGTCTTCCATAACTCCTCATTGAAAAATTGATAAAACAAAGACTAAATATTGGACAGTTTAGGCAAATGGAAAACTGGCTGAACTGCTAGGTTCAAAGGACTGTTGTCAGCAGCATGAAGCTCAGCTGGAGGCCAGTCACTAAAGCCATATGACTTTAGTTCAGGCTAAGTTCACACCAGGTATTGATAATCCTTCTTATTGACCTCAGTGGTGTACCAGAGTGCACCTTTAGCAAATATTTAGATCTTACAGGACTGTGAGGATTGATGCACCAGATGATTGTGGTTTGCCTTTTTTAGTAGGACAAATGGATGAACAGGAATATCAGAAAATTATAAAAGGGCAGATTCCTTCCCAGCAACTGAGGGAAAATAACCAAGACAGACTACAGATTGATTGGCTGCAAAGCAACTTTGGCAGAAAAGGTGAGTTAAATGTGAGTTAACATTTCACCTTGCAGCAAAGGCAGCTGAGAGCAGAAACAGTGTAACCTGCACATCTTCTGTTGGGTACTAGAGAGAAAATATATGTGGAGTGCTGTACTGTGGTCTGGGAATCATAATACAAAAGAGATATGAACATACCAGAATTGGTCCAGCGGAAGGCCATGATGATGATTAAGAGACTGGGGCATCTCTCCTCTGAGGAAAGTCTGAGACATCTGGGACTGATCAGCCTGGAAAAGAGAAGGCTCGGGGGAGATGGTATCATCATTTGATGGAGGGGGAAATTAAGAAGATGGCAGCCTGTGACAGATAAAAGGTATAGGCACAAACCAAAACACGGGAAATTCCATTTCAACATGGTTTTGTTTGGGTTTTTTGTTTGTTTGTTTGTGTTGTTTTTTTGGGTTTTTTTACTGTGAGCATCATCCAACACTGGCAAGAAAGTCTCTGAATTCTCCATCCTTGAAGATATTCAAAGTGTGACCAGACACAATCCTGAAGAATTTGCTAGAGTTAACCCTGATTTCTACTGGGGGAAGCGGGGGTGAACTCAATGATGTCCAAAAGTCCCCTCCAATGTCAATGTTTGTGTGATTCTGTGATATGCATAAGTATAGAATTTTTTCTGTTTGAGGAAAATTATAAATAAATTTAATACTGCTTAATCCCTTAATTCGTGTACTATTGCTTTCACTATACAATTTATTACCTTATACAATGTCAGTGTTTCTATCTACAATATAACCTATATTTTATTTCCTCAATAACCACTCAAGCACTGAAACAAACAAATTGTTTTGTACAAGTTTATATGCTTATGCAACTTGAGCATGTACATTTTTACAAAAAGTAATCATCTTGAACAATGCCAATTCTACACTTGCCTTTGAATTTTAATGTATGTTTGTAGTAATTTTCTGTTCTAACTCTGATCCACTATGCTGATCATTCACAAACACATTATCTCTTCTCTTCTTTTGAGTTCTCAAAGTCATATATTTTAAATGGTTCAAAAACAACAACAGAAACAAATTTATTCAAAACCAAACAAAGTATAAATAGAAAATATTTTATGCATACAGCTTTTTGTGTAGGTATTATCTACAGAAGCATGATGAGCAGACACACGTAACAGAGAGGCAGAGTTAGTGATAGTTTCATATTTACAAACAAAGCTGTACTTCTGTTTCCCTCAATTATTTCCTGATTAGAGTGTGCCTATACTTTCTGACTAACTAATCCCTGATTCATTTGGATCAGGAATCCTATTCAACCTCTTATTTGACTGCTGCTGGAGAGCACCTAAGTAAAGTGTTGGTCACATTGATCAGGAAATCTGGAAACAGGATTAGGTAATAGGGATTTTAACACTTTACATTGAAGATGATTTGGGACATGCTGGAATGTTAATCTGTGCAGTAACATCAGTGACACTAACTGGAGTCTGGCATATTGGAGGCCTTCTGGAGCTAATAAAGGGAGGCTGTAGCAAGAGAAACCTCAGGGTGCAGGGAGTACATATCTATGTGTGGGAAATAAAGGTGATGGAAACTTCACTAGTGGGAAGTGTTGGCACGGAGCTGCCAGGTGAACAGTTGTGACAGTAGGCAAGCTGACTGCAAGGTGTCAGGGAGGAGGAACAGCACATTTACAGAGACAAGAACCTGTGTTCTGAATTACATGGAAGGAGAGACTGCTGCAGGCTTTGCTAGAAAAAGCAATGGATAGAGACTCCCAAGAGCAGAAGTACTACAGTCAGACTGTGGAAATCTATGCATTTAATAGATTCTCTATTCCAATGTTGGAATAGATTCCAACAACCTGCTGGAACTACAACATTTATAGTGTAGAAGCCCACATTAATGAAACTTGTTGAACTCGCACACTAAATCAGAACTGATACTATATAACTTAAAGCCTTTGAGGTCGTGGTCACAGAAGTCCAACAAAAATACTGAAATCCAAAAGGTAAGACCAAATTGCTTTGGAAATAACTTAACATGGCAAGCAAGAAATTATGAAAAGTATTTCACAGCTAATTCTGAAATATGTCTTAATAATTTTCTGTTAATCATAAAAATCATAGGGAAAAAAAATGAAACTTTACACTTTCACTAGTAACATTATTCCTCAAAGAAAATATGTGAATGAAATTAAAAGGTGTAACTTCAAATGCTATGTGGAAGGGGAAATAATCCTATAATTAACACATACTGTATTTAGCCTATATATGTTCAGCCTACCTTATTAAGTAGTATGTAATGCTTAGAACTGATGTAGAGCTTGAGAACTTCCATAAGTTCAATAAGGCCAAGTGCTGGGTCCTGCGCTTGGGTCACAATCACCCCATGCAGCACTAAAGCTTGGGGAAGAGTGCCTAGAAAGCTGCCTGACAGAAAAGAACCCAGGAGTGTCGGTTGACTGTTGGCTGAATATGAGCTGGCAGTGTGCCCAGGTGGCCATGAAGAACAACAGTATCCTGGCCTGCATAAGGAACAGGGTGGTGAATAGGACTCAGGAGGTGATCATCCCCCTATACTTGGCACTGGTGACAACCTACCTCAAGTACTGTGTCCAGTTTTGGGGCCCCTACAACAAAAAAGACATAGAGGTGCTGAAGCAGGTCCAGAAAGGGCAACAAAGCTGGTGAGGGGTCTGGAGAAGTCTTATGAGGAGATGCTGAGGGAGCTGGGGTTATTCAGCCTAGAGAAAAGGAGGCTGAGGGGAGATCTTCTCGCTCTCTACAACTACCTGAAAGGAGGTTGTAGAGAGTTGAGGGTTGGTCTCCCAAATCACAGATGATAACTCAAGATGAAATGGCTTCAAGTTGCTCCAGGGGAAATTCTGAGAAAATCCAAAACATCTTCTCAAAATCCTGTTACCCAGGTAAAGTGCTCATACTTGGACAGGAATTCTTATAGTGCAACTCACATTGTGGAAGAGGATTGCTTACTTAAGAGGCAGCTCCTCCTATTTAAATAGCAGCTTTTTTACTTAACTGTGACTGGCATCAAGTCCTTGATAGGTGATCAGTTTAGATTCCTAACAATCTCACCTTTATGTATATAACTTACCAGTGCAAAGATCCAGTCTTTACATTTTGCAATGTTACTTTGTTTCCCGTTTTTTAATCAAGGAAAGTGGCTTGTTATCAATACAGTGATGTTTTTATGCTAATAATCTGTCATAAACCTGCAGATGTTAGTCTTCCAGAAGGACTGTTTACATTTTTTTTCAATGTATGATAAAATGGGGTGAAGTAATTTCATTCTTCCTTAAAAGCTGTAAAACTGCTACACATATTGCATGAATATTACAAGGACACATTCTTGCTGATGGTATGTGTAAAAATCATACAGTTTAGTTAGTGGCAGTTGTTGAATGAGGTCATTTTCTCATAGCATTCCACCATTACTATTAATGTAATTTCACCCTCTGACCACATGAGTGCTGATAAATCCCACAATTCCCTATGACAATATGCTATCTTTTAAATGGTACCATGTCATATGAAAAACAGTCAAGTGTGGAAGTTTAGGGGGGGAGGGTTGGGGTTTTTTTGGTTTTTTTTTTTTCCATACAATACCACATATAAAACCTTCAAGACTAAAAGAAAACAATTTGGAGAAAAACAGTAACTTAAATTCACATTAAATCAGTAGAGGCTCAAACTCATTTGTTCCAGCTCTTGCAATACACTTAAATCTTTTATTTAAGGAAAACTCACCAGCTCAGCAGCCAGGTCCATGGTCTCCCATGTCCCATCAGCCACAGCAGGAGAAGCAGTCCCTCTCAGGGCAAGAATCAGCCTCTATTAGGAAATGGATAGTGAGCACTAGTATTGGCAGGAGCTGCTAGAAGCTTTGATAAGCAGGTGGCACCAGGAGTCCTGATTTAACAAAACCAAGCCCATAATAATTAATGAAATGGATAACCCCACAAAAAAAACCCTGCTCAGGTAGGAAGACCTATTAACTTCCCTTCCCTCCTCCCCCCCCAACCCCCACAAATTATCGCTGCCTAAATGCCTCTGCCTAAATAATATTAACCTACAGAGAGCTGCCAAAACCAAGAAACACATCCCAAAAAATTTTGAAATAAAAGATAGGACAAACAGACTGTGATAAAACATGTGGAAACCCTTCAATATGCAGAATACCAAAAAATGAGGCTGGTGACATAAATACATACTGCCCTTAGCAATGACAAGAATCACTGTTGGGTACTCACACTTAGAAGTTCAATGTACAAATTGCTGTTTAGTATATAAATGTCATCCTTTCTAATCCCAGCTGTGCTGATGACCTTCAGAAAGTCACTTCACCTTCTTTAATCTTTGTATGTATATTTTTCACAAAATCACATCATCACAATATGGATTGGAAGGCACCTCAGAAGTCATCTGATCCAATGGCCCTGCTCAAGAAGAGCAATGGAAAACCTGTTGCAAAGGGTCATGTCTACACAGATTTTGAATGTGTCCAAGCATAGAGAATACAGAGCATCTCTAGGAAATCTATTTCAGTGCTCCATCATCATCACAGTGGAAAAGCATTTCCTAATGTTAAGATGGCGCTTCCTGTGTTTCAGCCTGTGCCCCTTACCTCTGGACCTGTCACTGGTCACCATAGAAAAGAGCCTGGCTCCATCTTATTTCCAATCTCCCTTCAGGCATTTATATTCATTGATGAGATCCTCCCCCCTCAACCTTCCCTTCTCCAGTATAAACAGTCCCATCTCTCTCAGCCTTTCCACAGGCCAGATGTTCCAGTCCCTTAATCATCCATGTGGCTCTTTGTTGGACTCCCTCCAGTATGTTGATGTCTCTTTTGTACTGGGAAACCCAGAACTGGACCCAGGACTCCAGATGTGGCCTCACCAGGAAGGATCACCTCCCTTGGCCTGGGAGCACTCTTCCTTTGCAGCAAGAGCACATTGCAGTTCAATGTGCTGTCCACCATAACTGACAGGTCCTTTTCTGCCAAGCTGCTTTCCAGCTAGGTAGGCCCCAACATATATTGGTACATAGGATTCTTCCTCCCTAGGTGCAGGAATTTGCACTTGTTGAACATCTTGAGATTCCAGTGGGCCCATTTCTCCAGCGTTTCAAGGTCCCAGAGGGCATCACAATGCTCTGGCGTGCCAGTCACCCCTCCCAGTCTGATGTCATCAACAGAGTTGCCCAGGGTACACTCTGCATTATCATCCAGGTCATTAATGAACATGATAACAGGACTGGATGCAGTATTGATCCCTGGGGTACACCACTAGTCATCGGCCTCTGACTAGAATTTTCACCGCTGATCACCACCCTTTGGGCCTGTCAGTTCAGTCAGTTTTCAACCCACCTCACTGTCAATTCATCCAGCCATATATCAACAGCTTCTGTATGAGGATCTTATGGGAGACAATGTCAAAGGCCTTCCTGAAGTCCATGTACAAAATATCCAATACTTTCTTCTCATTTACTAGGCCAGTCATGAACTTGATAAGAGTTCATCGAGTTGGTCAAGCGTGATTCTCTTTGGTGAAGCCAAACTGACTTCTTTGGATTATTTTATTGTCCTTAATATTCCTGGAAATTGCTTCAGGTTTAGATGTTCTATCACCTTCCCAAGTCCTGAGCTGAGTCTGAAGAGCCTGTCGTTCCCTGAGTTCTCCTTCTTCCCTTTCTTGAAAATGGGGGAGACATTTGCTTTCCTCAAGTCTTTGAAGACTTCTCCTCATCACCATAATCTATGAATGATTATCAAGAATGGCCTTGCAATGACTTCTTCCAGCTCCCTCAACACCTGTGGATATATCCCATCAAGACATGGATTTATGTATGTCCAGTTTGTGTAAATATTCCCTGACTTCTTCCACCAAAGGTAGATCTTCCTTGATCCAGATTTTCTCCCCTTTCTCCCCATGTCCTTGAGACCTGGGATTCCTGAAGGCTAGTCTGATTAGTAAAGACTGAGACAAAGAAGACATTCATTTTAAAGGTAGGCTTAGTATGGTTATTCACATAAAAAAAAAAAAATCCTATCATTGTTGCTCTGCACCTCTTAATAACACACAATATTCATCCAGAGAAATGTCGAAAACAAAATAAATGTAGATATATTGGTCATATCTACCTTTAGATATCACCTGTTTAACTATATATAAAACTTCTCAGGCAGTGTCAAGTCCCCTTTATATTCAATGAAGAAAAAAAAATGGTTCAACATAGACCATGTGCAAATTACAAATATGTACTTTAGAATGCATTCCACCTTGAGAGATTACTCAAATAAAAGTCATAACAATCAAATTGTGTATAAACTAAAAACAAAGCCACGGACAGTACTGCATTATGCTGCATAATATTGAAAGCCTTGGACTCAAAGATTCTTAAGTATTTCTCAGAGCTTTTCCTTTAGCTGCACACAAAAGAAATCAATGGCTTTGTATAATTTTAATTAAACTATGCATTATAATTTCTTAAAAGTTCCCAGACATTTATGAAATTCTAAAATTTTCTATTGCTCTATAGGAATCTACCGAGTAAACTACTGGAGGAGTATTTAAACTTTATGGAAAACAAATTCTCTTCTGGACATTATATTCCTTTTATTTTCTCAAAACAGTCAGAATACACATGCTGTTCAGGAACTGATATTTTACTCCTAAATTTCTTTTTAATGTTAGAAGCCACAAATTACTAATATCCTTCTTTAAACTGAAAGGGTTATCAGGCATTCGAATAGGCTGCCCAGGGAAGTGGTTGAGTCACCATCCCTAGTAATATGTAAAAGATGGGTAGACATAGTGCTTAGAGATATGGTTTAGTGATGGTTTTAGTTGGTTTAGTATTAAACTGATGGTTGGTCTAGATGATCTGAAAGGTCCCTTCCAACCTCGGCAATTCTGTGATTCTGTGATTTATTAGTCATTGGAGTCATTTACATTGGAGTATTGTAACATATTGCTGATATCTTTGATAACAGTACACATTCACCAACTTATACTAGGTTACTTCAATAAAGGTGCACCAAATAGTTGAGATATTTCACTGAGAAACTTCTGGAACCTTTTTTTACTGAAGACAGGACAAAGAACTAAAATTATTTTTGTTAGTCTTATCTCACCATATGATTGCTTGTGGATGGGTGAATGTCATTTAAACTTTGACAGACCAAAGTAATATGAGTAAGGTAAAGATCATTGCATTAATTTACAGTAAGAACGAATAATGTCAGTCTTATCAAGGCAAAGAAAAAATATATAGGCTAGAAAGTAGGTAGGTATTCTAACAAAAAATATTTACTGGAGTTTCCTCCTCAACTATAGATTCAAAGAAACTATAGACTCAAGAAACAAATCAGAGAACTTAAATTAAAAATATTACTCAGCTAACATAATAGTACCATCCACTACTAATGTACTAAACAGGCTATACCAAACAGCAGGTTCTTTCTCAAATTCCAAAGTGATGCAAGGAAAAAATTTTAAAAAGAACTGAAGATGAGAGGAAAATAAAAAAAAAAAAGGGGGGGTGAGAGAAGGAGAGAAGATTAGTAGATTAGTTTTCTCTGTAATAACATAACTAATATTATGAGAATTCAGGTCATCACTTTTAAAAGTGAAATTTTCCTGGAGTTTTGTGCAAGAGGAAGAAGGAATAGATTCCATGGAAGAAAATGGTTCCTGATCCTATACATTGTGTCAGCAAAATATTTCTTAACTTCTTAATAAAAATGACAGCCTATGCTGAAAAATGCACAAACTCTAAATTGACATGAAACACTCTGTTTTACCAAGGTTAAATTTAATCACTTTGCGTAAAACTATTGTGAATTATTAATATTTAATAAAAGAGCCAGTAAATTAAGATCATCTTCTGCTCCTATGCTTTCAGAAAAAATAAATTCTCATAGAATCATTACTTTAAAAATTAAACACTTACATTCCTTTAAAATCAATGGTAATCACTTTAAAGTCGCAAAAAAGCAATAGAAACCAAATTAATTTCTAATTACTATCATATTAAAGGAAAATCAACAGAAATTTAAAATAAATTTAGGAGCTTTAGTTAGTAAAGAGTAGACATTTTATAGGCATAATTAGCACTAAGAAAAACATTGCCAGCCCTTTACAGCAATGTGCACCTTTTTTAAACAAAAAACAAATAATCTTATTTTCCAGGCAATACATAATTTATCTGTGAGGTATTTTGTTAATGGTACAGGATGCATTCTACCACTTGAATCAGTTTTATTTATTTTTATACTGTTGATCCCCGGTAGAAAAGGAGCAAATGTATGACATGATAATATAGATTATCAATCAGGAAACAGGAAACAATATGCCATAAGAAAGTACAGATTATGTTCAAATTATGGCACAAAACTTCTCAACACCTGCATAATCCATTATAGTAATGGAGACCTGCTTATTCTAGAAAAGCTGGTGATAAGGGCTAACAGAAATAGCTGGTCTCTCATTGTTAACTCTTCATCTTCTCATAAACTAAATTACATTAAAATTTTGACTATGCAAGATACTTTTGTGAAAGCTATTTTAGATGGAAGTGGTATGAAAATGGAAGCTAGCCATTTATGGAAATAGCAAAACCAAATTTGATACAGAGTTTGGTATCTCTATTAACACCATGACAAATATAGACAACCCACCATGAAACAAGTACTGTGGAAATAGTGGTAACTTACTCAAGGAAGTTATAAAACCTTCCGTTCTTCCTATCCTATTGTAACCTAGATGTGATTTCCAGATTTTGATGCAATCAAGCTATGTTTATGAATAACTTTTCAAGTGTTAAGATTTTGCTTAAAACTGGAGAATAAGGGTGAGGAAGTCACGAACTAGTGAACTTGGTCACTGCACCTTCATCTCTCAGATAAAATTTTTGAAATTTTGAAATTTTTTCTCTTAGAGAAAATAAGAAACAAAATTAAATGAGGTCATAAACATTACTGCTACTGATTTAAATTGTTTTTTGCAATCTAAATTCATGTTTAATTGTGGGAGAGTGGCTAAGGCCACAATCTCCTTGGAGTGAACAATCCAGCCTTTTGAGAACTTCAGTTTCTCTGAGACTGCATGCAATGCTTAATTAGCCAGAGTAGGCCTCGCTGGCTTTCCCTAGTTATGCTGATAACGAACTTTTACAGGGTCATGCCGACCTTGCAGCAAAGATGTAAACAACCTTGTGAAGTAGGAACAAAAGAAGGGAGTATTCGCTCAATCTGCAAACCGCAAGTAGGAGGACCGCACAATTATAACTTTAGAGCTTAGCCTATCCTAGACTGACCGTTTCACGTGGACAATAACTTTGCACCAATCATATAACTGTCGCTAACGTGTACTCTGATTGTTTGTCTATATAAACTCTGTAAAACTTGAATAGAGGGAGAATGACCATACTCATATTGAGGTTACGTCATTACTCCGGGTCCGGCTCCCACTCTGACATTTAATTACAAAAATTCACCTAGAATTACCACTCTGAACAGTGCTTAGCTGCTGACTTTATTTGAGCAGAGTTGTGTAAAAGTAGTAAGGAACAGTAAAATAGGGAAGACTGTTTTAAAGTTATGTTTGTGGACCTGATGAAGTCCTTGGAAGAAAATGACATTTCATAAAGTGCTTCTCTTGGGGGAATGACCACTTGCATTCTGGGGGATGCAAATTTAGGATGTTTGGCCTATGATTGAAAGATGTTTGTATAACATTCTCATGAATCACATGCAGTTTATGTGCATGCGTTCTTACATAATACATACAAATATACCTTTTAGCCATGCATATAAATTCAAAACATTCAATGTAAATATTAACATATTTTTCCCTCTTCTTGAGGAAAGTACTTTCAGATTTTCATTATTATTATTATTATCATTATTATTTTAAATTCTCAATATACCGAAGATTAAAATACTGAGAAAATTTCTAAAAAATATCTATTTCTTGCTCAGAAGCATTCTAAGGAAGATATTCTTCATTTGCTAGAGCTAAGTATTTCAGAACTTGTTTTCTTATATAAAAATTTGAAAAAAATGTGAGACAAAAATGGGTACTTCTCATCTCAACAAAGAGTTATTGCAATGATTTTTCAATGTTGTTATTTTTATCTATAAATTCTTTCTATGTTTAGTTGTGTGTGTGTGTGCTTGGTATTTTTTGTTTGCTTGCTTGCTTTTAAATTAAGAAGAATCATAAGATTATGTCCTTGCATCAATAACTATTTAATTATACTAAAAATATAGTAAAGCCTCATCAGAAGAGATGAAAGAATTGCTTTCCTTTTACCTTGTAGTTGAGTCCTATTTTTTAAGCAGGACCTGAGTTTGAATCTTTCCTGGGAGATCCTAGGTAGAAGCTAAGTTGTGGGCAGTACTGCAAAAAGAACTTGTGACCTTCAATAACACTAGGTAAAACTTAGTAGGGATGAAACAGAGCTCGGTGCTTCAGATCTGACACCCAATTAGCTTTTTCTTATAATTAATAAATAAAGTATTAATTCTATAAAATTAATCAAAAAGATAACTGCACAATTTATATTAGCATAGCCAATACTGGGTGATTTTAACATTTAACTGTAAAGTGTGAAATGATTCTTTGAGCACTCTCCTAGACATAAACAGAGCAGGGGATGTCGCTATAAGTGAGTTTCCTATTTAGGAATTTTGCTGTTGGTAACGTATTTTGCTGTTGGTAACGTATGTTACTGTTGGTTTGGTATATGTAAGAGGCATCATTCTGTTCTCTGGGGAAATAATGTGTTGGTAAAACTGTATACCAGGGCTCACTAAAAATTTCCTCTAATTTCTCATTTAGTAACTTTAGTGAAATGTGTACTACCCGGAATTCAAAATAAAAATTGGTCTGTATTGCCTATTGTCTAACAGAGGTTCACAAATGGATTAATCTCTTTGTCTTTTCCACTGGCTTGCCTATCATAGCCTTTTTTGTCTATTCTACTGAAAGAAAAAAATTATCTGATCACTGAATATTTTTGTGCAGACACCTTGTCTTTAAAAGAGGACTTTCATCCTGACAGGACAGGACAGGACTCATTCAACTATATTTAGACTTCTATAATGTACAACCCTAAATTCAGGCTAGTTCCCTTAGGCTTCCATTGTCCTGACTGAAAAGAAGTAGGCTCTTTTAAAATAAAATACACCTCATCTTAAAAATAGGTCAGATATATTGTTCCTTCGAAATGCCCATTTCCCTTCATTAATTATAAAGAAAGCCTTGGTGATTAATTCAGATGAAGACATTTAGGACATAGATATCTGACAGCTGGTTCAGTTACCTAAACATAGATGTCTGGCAACATTTAAGATGGCCTAGGTTATCCAAGGGCACATGCACAACACTGGAAAGCGTAACACAAGGCTGATGAGAGAAGCCATCCCTTATAAAGTGGGAGCTGGAAGACAGGTAGGGTTTGTTAAGAAATCTCACATGAGCTACTTAAGAAAACTCATCAAGTCCTATGGGTGTTTTCAGTTACAGATTAGGCACCTGCATTTGAGTACCTATAGTAAACGGGGAGTAACTGCTCTACTAAAACTAATTTAGGTATCCATTATCAACTATACAGTTTTTCTAGTCTTCATGGACTATATTAACTACACATACAATAACAGAAGTCAAGCATTCCAATGTAGGTATACATTTAAACATCTAAATTTACGTGTTGACAGTCTGGAAGTAAATCTAATCCCTGAAGTGTGATAAAATGAATCTTACTTCAAGTATGTTGATTGCAAATAGATCAAGCCCATTTAAATTCATGTATCTACCTTGTACACATTTCAGATTAAGATAAATAAATATTTTCCAAAATACCTCTCATAAATTCAAGCAAGTTTTAAGTAGGTAGTTAATTATTCATACATTCACATGATGGAAAGGTAGACACAAGCTCTTAGATTTCACTTATGAATTAGAAACTCTTTAAGAAAGGTCATCAAGATATAGCCTAGTTTAGACATGAAGTCTGAAAATCACCTCTATTAACCAGTGACATCCAGGCAATTAAAAAAGGGCAAACACAGGTCATGAAAAGAAAGTAGGTGACTTGAGTGAGCACTGAAAACTATATCAAGAATTACTTAATTAACTAGGTAAACATACTTAACAAATCAGGCTTTTCTTGCATGGTTTAAGTCTCCTTCCTATAACCTTCTGTCTTCTCTTCAGTCCTTGTTCCAGTTCCTTCTTTCCTTTTGTACATTCATTATCTCCCTTTTCTCACTGCTTCTCCTTATTTTACAACCCTTTTCTCTCCCCTTACATTTCTGCTGGGAACTCCCGTATATCTCTACATCTCAGCGTTCTCCTTGTTTGTTTTTTCACCATCTTACATTTCACAATTATTCTCAAGTATTCTAATTTATTTTTTTTTTTTACCTAGCTTCACAATAAGGTCTTCTATTGTTCTTTCTCCTGTGCTTCTTGCGACTCTGACAGATCCTCTACATCATTTATTTCAAATATTTTTCCTTTTATCCCTACAATCTTTCTAGGTTCTTTTCAATCATTCTTTACTAACACCTGATCTTAATGACCTAGTTCTAACAATCTGGTCTTAATAATCTGATTTTAACAGATAATACTGTTTGATTAAATAAAGAAGAAAAACTATTCTTCAGATGTCCTGATCTGATTACTTATAGTTTCCTTATTTATTTTTAATAAAACAATGTTTATTATTTCTCCCCTTCTTTTACACACAGATATAGAGTTAGAGAATATATCCATTTAAGTGAAGCTATCTGTCAGTAGCAGAACAAAAATATAAAACTAATGAGGTAGTACATGATTTAAATATGAGCAGCGTCTTCCCTGATGACAATGTCATTCTTTAATGGTTCTGAAGTATTTTTATGTGTACTAAACCAATAGTCTCAGAAGAACACTAAATGTTGGAAAAATAGTACAACACTAAATAAATCTACTTTTAACTGATGAGAATTCATGGAAAATAACAGAAAAAAAGCTTCTTAAATTACAATGAAGTTCATAGTCTCAAATGAATAGCTAGACAACTGCGTTACCTTTTGGGGGCCAAATTGTGTTCAGAAATACTGTAACATCAATTTGAGTTAATCCCCAATGAATTGAGTAGAGTTTTTGCATTAAAAAAATTAATTAATAATACTATATCACTTTGGATTAATAATGTATTTCTTTTTACCAGAATACGGGAGTCCTGGTAGATAGCACACTTTCCATGCACCAGCAATGTGCCTTTGTTGCCAAGAGGGCCAATGGAATGTGTCCAGTAGGTCGAGGGAGGTCATTCTCTCTCTCTACTCTACATTGGCGAGGCCACAACTGGAATACTGCATCCAGTTCTGGG
>BJBW01013858.1:8696-30512 GCA_004320125.1 Scolopax mira | reverse complement strand
CTGGAGGAAGAGCATCTGCACCAATGCGGGATTCATCCTCTAGGAAAACCTCGGGACATTTTGGCCTCTGTAAGGCTTTTAACACAGTCTCCTCAATATCCTTCTCGCTAAATTGAAGAAATATGGATTTGATAGGCGGGCTGTTCGGTGGATGAGGAATTGGTTGGATGGTTGCATCAGACGGTAGCGGTCAATGGCCTGATGTCTTCATGGAGATGAGTGATGTCCCTTAGGGTTCTGTATTGGGACAGTAGGAATGAGGGCATCCTCAGCAAGTTTGCGGATGACACCCATCTGTGAGCTGTGGTTAGACACAGCTGAGGGAGGCGATGCCATCCAGAGGGATCTGGAGAAGCTTGATAAGTGGGTCTGTGCGAACCTCATGAGGTTCAACAAGGCCAAGTGCAAGGTCCCTCCTGGGTCAGGGCAATCCATGGAGAGCAGGGTGGGAGAGAGAGCAGGGAGTCCTGCCAAGAAGGACTTAGGGTTACTGGTGAGTGAAAAGCTGGACATGAGCCAGCTGGCAGCCCAGCCTAGGAACCTCCCGCATCCCCAGCAGTGTGGCCAGCAGGGGCAGGGGGGGATTCTGCCCCTCTGCTCCATGCTGGTGAGACTCGCCCCCCCACAAGTGCTGCCTCCAACTCTCAGGCCACCAACAGCAGAAGGACATGGACCTGTTGGAGCAGGACCAGAGGAGGCCATGGAGATGCTGCAAGGGCTGGATCCCCTCTGCTGTGAGGACAGGCTGAGAGTTGGGGGGTTCAGCATGGAGAAGAGAAGGCTCTGGGGAGATCTCATAGCTGCCTTCCAGTACTTGAAGGGGGCTTATAAGAAAGATAGGGACAGACTTTTTAGCAGGTCTTTTGCGATAGAACAGAATGAATTGTAAGAGAAGAGATTCCAACTAGATATAAAGAAGTAAGTTTTTATTCTTAGGGTGGTGAGACCCTGGTCGTATTGCTCAGAGAGGTGGTAATTTCCCATTCCTGGCCACATTGCAGATCAGGTTGGACGGGGCTTTGAGCAACATCATCTAGTTTGGGAGATGTCTCTGCTCATGTCAAGGGGGCTGGGAGAGGTGGCCTTTAAGCTTTCTCTCCAACTCAAACTATTCTGTGATTCAGGATGCTGGAAGCATTGACTGCAAATTGCAAAGACTGAATCAATCTGAATGTGAAATACATGTTAGGATATTCCCTGAAAGCATGTGGCAGAGGAAGAAGTTACTGGTATGAGTAGTTTGTGGTGGACTGGAGCAGAAATTACATTAACTATAGTGCCTGAGAACACCGGGTCCCTCCGTAACGATAAATGGAATTAAAATGAAGGACTTGCCTGGTTATGCCCAAGTCATTGTGCTCTCCTGGCAGGAAGCTGGTTGACTGCTGGTGCCACCTGCTCCACAGGCTTTGGTGGTGTCCTGCCCTGCTGGGAAGTGGTTTTCTCCCTGTTCTTCAGTCCTCCAGAGGGAAAATGGAAATAACGTGGAAACCAGCATGCCAGCTGCCAACAGGGCTGGAGTGTCCCTCCCCAAGTAAGAAACCCTGCGAAGTCATCAAGAGGTCCTGAACGGACAGTGGCATCCTTTTAACTACAGATTGGGGTAAAGTGTTAGGTTTTAAGGCATTATTTAACACAGAAAATGAAGTTTTATTTTTAGCTATGAATCTTCCATACAGAGACAGCACTCATTTACTTTGGATAAGATGTAAATTTCATAAAGTATTTTGATTTATAAATATTCACGCTACATCTTAGACATCTTATATATATAAGAGGAAACAGCCTCACGTTGGGCCAGGGAAGGTTCAGGTTGGATATTAGGAAAAAATTTGACACTGAAAGTGTTATGAAGCCTTGGAATGGGCTGTCCAGAGAAGGGGTTGAGGCACCATCCCTGGAGATGTTCAAAAGATGGGGTGACACGGTGCTGGGGGACATGGTTTAGTGACAGTTATTTTGTCAGTTAGGTTGATGCTTGGACTAGATGATCTTGAAGGTCCCTTCCAACCTAGATGATTCCATGATCTTGGTCTGAAGACTCAATAATCTGCTTCTGTGAGAATCACAGAGGGATCTTTCCTTCATTTTGACTCCTGGATGAAAAAAAAAAAAGTCATTAACCAGCAGACAAACTCCTCTTGCCACTTCTTTTACTTGGCCTCGCTTGTCTCTGGAGCATGCTCTGAGGCAAATGCTTGAGTTTTTCCCACTCTTCACCCACACAGAATAGCACAAGAACAAAGAGCTGAGATTTTCCCGTGCCTCTTGGATCAAAACCTACTTCTTCTAGGCTTGGGTCTGCCAGCATCTCATCTGTGCACAGCTGATTCTGCTTGTAAAGAATTCTCCTCTCTTACTCATCTTTTGAGACACACATGTAGTTACTTTATAAAGCATTCTGAAAAGAAAACATAATGTGAATTTTTTGATGGCAAAAAATTCAAAAAGTGGGGCAGTACTTGCTTCATTCTTGTGCTTCAGGGCTACTGGTCAATCAGTAAAAGCCCACCTTGAAAGAACAAATTAAGATTTATTGCTGTTCCATTTCTCCCTCTCCCATAGCTCTGTACAGAGCAGAAGGGAGATGGCAGGCAGTAAGAGGCAGCAGCTCCCACACGAACATGAAGTATAACCTTGCTAAAGAAATAAGGGGAAGAGGTTAAAATGAGAAGAGCCTTTTGCTTCAGCAATACAGTGTCAGAGGTTCAGTGGCATCCCCTGCTCTACCCTGCAGACCCTATCTATTTTCCACAGACAATTTTGCAGTCAATTTATTGTGGACTTATGTCATCTGGTGAGGTAGCAGGTCACTAAAAATTTGACAGAAGGTGGTGTCAGAAGAATAAAATAACAGGAGGTGTTTTCCGCATTTGCCGGATGAAAGTTGCTCCCCAGAGAGAGGACTGAAGATCTGATGTCCTGCAGGACCAGTCCTGAGACACCTGTTTTCAGTCTGATGAATACTCCCTTCTAAGCAAAATCAGAATTTCAGAAAGCAAACAAAGGTCCCTGGTTCGAGTGCCCTGTCTTTCAGTGACTGCCTGAAAAGGGCCATTCCCTCAGCCAGAAAAAGAGATGTTAAACCATGAAAGTACCAACCCCCCCCCCCCCCCCCCCCCCCCCCCCCCNNTGAAAGTCCCCCCCCCCCCCCCCCCCCCGAACTATTATTTTGAAGAAGACACAGGAAACATTAGTTGGGTATTTGAAGCTGAAAACTTAGGTAGAAGACAGGACCCAGTGGTAGGGCATGGTCTGAGAGGGAACTTCATGAAACAGGTATTTCTTTACCTGTGAACCAGTAAAAAAATCATACAGAGTTGTATTTAGTCACTGTGTCTAACAGTGAGGAAATTCACCATGATAGCAGTTTAGCATCTCAGAAAGCAGAAGAAAGGTGGGATATTACAGATGTTTCTTTCTGTGCAGCTGTAACTCAGAAACATGAGAATATGTCACTTCCAGCCTTGGTGGCAGCTGTCCTCACTGCCCGATGGGACAACCCCGCTGGAGATACCACACCAGCACACGGCAAACTCCCAGCGTCATCTGGAGAATAAACTGGGATTGACCTACTGCAGACAGCAGGAGGAACAGATTTCCTCATGGAAGGCAATAAGACAACCTATTTGTTTCATTTGTCTTGTCTTAAGCCCACAGTTTCTGCCAGCTGGAGACACATGCCAGCTGCAGCACCCCCATGAATTACAGACACCAGTTTCTGAAGCAGCCTCAGGCTCTGGACTAATCCTTGAAAACGTCTACACCAATAAAGCTATTTTACAAGTACACTTTCAGTAATAAAGGTATTTCATATTGAACCAAAGCTGAGAAAATCAAATGCCCGTACCTGACTTGCAGGACACCTGGTCAGTTCCAGTAACTCAGGCTGTGGACATTGTCCATTTGTCCTTTAAAGTGGCCCCAAAATGGCACTCGATCTAAAATCAAACAAGCCAACACCAAAAAAACAACAAACACAAAAATGAGAAAAAATATAAACCCCATCCTGTACCTCCTGCCTTGCGGTACCATTCTGGGCAATCATATGGTCACATTCCTCAGCAAAATAACTGGTTTTTCCTCCCCCATCTCAATATACTGCCTTTTAAGAAGAACATTTACCAGGAAAGCAGAGATCCTGTGTTTCTCTACATCCTCATTTTAGCTAACTGTTAATAGACCTCAAAATGGCAAATGAGCTCAGTTAGAAAATTCCATTGCAAGTAGAGTTTCAAGTCTCAGAAATTAGCGGGTGGCAAGCTTAGGGTTGGGTTTTTTTTTTGTTCTTCTGGTAGTATCAGAACTACATTTTTTGAAATCTAACAAACTGGGGACACAACATATAGCACTCCTATGGGAAAGGAGACCCCATAGGATTCTGGGGGGTTATTTTGTTCAAGGTGTAGGAGGTTTCTGTTTAAAATACGGTGTCAGCTCAGGCCCGGGGGGTGACAGGGATCAGTCCCAGGCCCCCTCCTGCAAACACCGACCTTTGATGCTTTCAGTCTGGCTCCCCAGGTATGTTCATGGGTCCTTCCTTCCTCCCCTCATCCCCTGTGAACCCACCCACCGCCTTCAAGTCCATTTAACTGAAATAAGTGCAAAGAGAGTAAGTTACCACAAGCTTCAGGATGGTTTTCCATCAGCAGTCTCTGTGAAAAGAGGGCACAACATTAAGTTGAAACTTTTTTTTTTTTTTAAATGACAGGATTCACATGGGAATGGTGGAGAAATAGGAACACCCTATTTTCTTGTGAGAAAAGCTTCAGCTGTCACTGCTATGTTACTAGATAATGGAAAATCCAGCAGAAAATGGGAATCCAGGGTTTACCAGTTCCAGTGCTACGGGACCAGAGTTCCACGTTCACCAGCCTGAGACACTCACTCCAGTCCCAGTGCTGACAGCCCTTTTCACACTTTTTTTCCTCTTTACTATTTTGACCATCATCAAATGTTGTATAATTTACAAGGGCACAAGTAGGGACATGTTCACTGCAACGCAGAATGGACAGAACTGGGACCAGCCATGAATTCTATCCCCCTTACCTCTTGCTTCTCGCTCAGAGGCTGCCAAGGTGCTATTTACTGGTCATGGCTGGTGTGTTTGGTGATAACCCCAGCTCTGTAAGGTCAAGGTGATGATCACCTGCTTCTCAGCCAACGGGTGCTGAGGGAGTCCAACGCTCAGAGTAACTCCACTAGTACTTCTCATCTTCTACACTCAGAGTCACCAAAGCTCAAGCGTGACACAAGGAGAGGATGGGGCCAGTCTTTTTTCTGTGGTGACAGTGACAAGGACAAGAGGTAACGAGCACAAAATGGAACATAAGGAGTTCCATCTGAACACGAGAAGGAACTTCTTTCCTGTGAGGGTGGCAAAGCCCTGGAACAGGCTGCCCAGGGAGGTGGTGGAGTCTCTCGGTCTCTGGAGATATACCAAATCTGAACACGTTCCTGTGCAACCTGCTCTGGGTGGACCTGCTCTGGCAGGGGGTTGCACTAGATGTCCAGAGGTCCCTTTTAACTCCCTACCATCCTGTGATTTGGTAAGACCTGCAACATCTACCAGCCACCTTTTCACTGCAGCTACCAGAACCTGGGCTTTCAACAACAGCCCATTTTCGATGAACTGAATTGGACAAATCTATCAGAACAAGTGGCTTGTGCATCTAAATTTATTTTCTTCTTTACTGATACCAATGCAATTTGCCAACAGCCTTTGCTTTCAACATTTCCTATGCTGTGATCCACTCTTAGATGGATCACACTTCCAGTATTGGAAGGGGGCTACAAGAAAGCTGGAGAGGGACTTTTGACAATGACATGTAGCAACAGGAGGAGGGGGAATAGTTTTAAACTGAAAGAGGGGAGATTTAGATGAGATACTAGAAGGAAATTCTTTGGTGCGAGGGTGGTGAGACCCTGGCCCAGCTTGCCCAGAGAAGCTGCCCCATCCCTGAAGGGATTCAAAGCCAGGTTGGAGGGGGCTTGGAACAACCTGGTCTAGTGGGAGGTGTCCTTGCCCAGGGCAGGGGGTGAAGCTGGATAGTCTTTAAGGTCCCTTTGAACCCAAACCATTCTGTGATTCTGTGATTGACTCCCTCCCACAACCCTCACTATATGTAGCCCATCCTCAAAATTGCTAAAAATGTGTACTTTAATTTTCATATACCTCCTACAGCCTTGCCGAATATGACTCCTGGAAAACAACACTTAATAACTACTACTTTCAGTAAATTCTGTCTGTGCAGTAGCAGGAATTATTGCAGTGTTTCAACAAAATCCAATGGCAGGATGGGATTTAACTACTGAATGTTGCTCGGAGTCATCTTTCTAGGTGCTCACACCCCATCTTGTGACCTATGCTGGAAGTGCAAGACCTCCTAAATGCCCTCCCGGTTGTACCAGACAAGTTTGTCACTCCAACGCGGGCAGTAACGCCTGGATTCATCAGAAAATTCATCAAATTACACCTGAAAGTAAAAATTAAAAAGTTATTCAGCAAACAGCCAAAGTTTTGCCTGCACAAGGATGAAAACTGCATTTGATTTTCACCTTGTAGCTGTCGAGGCACTGCAGTTTAGTTTGTTTGATACACAAAACCATCTGCATTATCCAGACACATCACTGTTTAATCTGCTTGTTGGACTCATCAAGGCTCCACATTCCCTTCTCACATTTGTGATAAAAATCCTCATTTGTGAGCTAAGACAGGATACCGTACACACAAGAACATCATCAAACTCTAGAAACTTTCACAAGATTAAGAACTCGCAAAAGTTTTATTATTTCTAGCATTTCTTTAAAGAACAAAAAAAGCTTATTTACAGAGAAAGACTGGCAAGAATACTCTGTGCATTCACACTTTTTAAGGTCTCTCTATACCAATGATCTTGTGAAAATTGAGAGAGTCAGAAAACAGATCTGTGATTGAAGCTTGTTTTTAAAAATAGCATTTCCCTCCCCAAGCTTGTACAGGCCCTTATGAGTCTGATGTTGCAGACACACTGAGACACTGAAGGACCATCTCCCCTCCCCTAAAAGGCTGTGATGTGCCTTGTAGCCCCTGTGCATCCTCAAAAAATTAGAATTCAATAAGGAATATAATCAAGAAAAGTATTTTGATCAAGTAACAACACATTAACATAATAATCTTGACTTCCAAGTCAGATTGCTTCTGAAGTACAGCAGGGTAAAACCCAAATACAGGCAGAAAGAAAAGTACAGACAAGCTTTGTCAAAAATACACAATTACAGTACAGTGTAAACAGTGAGCTATAGGTTTATCTCCCCAAAGATAGTTTGGGGGCAGATAGGCCTGCAGAGGCCTATAACTTGTAAACAGGGATCAAAAGGGTGGCTGGTAGAACAAACACTCTTCTTCCCAGCAAGGAACAGCACAAACTCATTACAAACTGCAGGGAAGGATGAAGGAACAGAAAGCACTTCACTGGTCACTCCCCAATTAAACAAAGTTATCATCTGTCAAAGAATGCGATCAGCAAAGCAATAAAAACTCCAGTTGTGCTGCTCATTCAGACATCTAATTTTTAAGCTACAAAAACAGGATAAAACCAAAAGCTGTCAATGCCAAGGGGGAGAGCCACTTCTGCGATGCTCAGAGGCCAGCAAGCAAGAGCTCTGGATTAAAACTGCATGTACATAGAGCACATTTATCAAGAACTGTTTCTCCGCACCCCTCAGGAGAGCTCCCTGAAGGCACTACAGTTGTCCACACCAGTCAATGCCTCCTGGCCGCAGTTGGTGTTTGGCATTTACCCAATGAATAACTATTTAGCACCACAGAATAGTCCAGACAGCCACTATTTGACAAGATAGATGCTCAATCACCAGTCTCAAGTCCTTTGACCGATTTCCAGCCGAGGCAGCTCACAAAAAACAACCTGGAAGGGGGCGAGAGGGGCAATGGCAATGAGCCAGAGGGGTCCAAGGCCAGGTAACAGTGCCAACAAGAGGCATGGCTAGTTGGCTGTTCTAGGAGCCCAAGCCACTGCTCCTCTAACACCACAAACCTTCACCCAAGCAACAGCGAGCTGCAAGGGACACACAAGAAAAGGCCAGGGAAGGGTCAGGCCACACAGCCCCTTCCTGGGGGGAAAGATCTGGCCGCGGCCCTACAGGCAGCTACAGCAACGCCAAGAGAAGCGTCCCCAAGGCGGTGGCGGATGAAGAGCGGCCCCAGGGAGGACGGGAGGGCCCGTGGCCCCCTCAGCCCCACCAAGCGCAGCACCAGCACTGTGACCGCCGGGGGCGCCATTTCAGGGGTACTCCCTGAAGATGCCTGAAATAAATGGCGGAGGGGGCGGAGACTTTTCCCCGCTATCCAATGAGAGGAAAGAGTTCCGGATGGAGGCGGTGCCGCACGGCGCCAAAACCAATGGGTGCGAGAGGCGGCAGATGATAGACGGGTAGCGCCCTCCGCCCGGCGGCTCCGGGAGGCGGGGTTTGGCGCCCGCCCGCCAATGGGACGAGCGGCGCGGGGCGCGTCGCGTCGCGCTGTCCCGTGGTGCCTTGCGGCAAGCGGCGGCAGGAGCGGCCGCGACTCCATCCGGGTCCCGTGCGCGGCTCCGGGTCACCCTGCGGCAGGTAATGGGGCGGCAGCGGCAGCAGCAGGAGGCGCGGTCCTTGTGGGGCGCCGCCATCGGCGAGCCGAGGAGGGGGTGGCTGGAGGGAAACGAGCATGGTGCGGCCAGAGCGTGCACAGCAGGCAGGACGGGCCGCCCCGGCTCTCTCTGTCTCTCTCTCTCCCGGGCGCGGCGGCCTTGGCGCGGCCCCTCCGCTGAGTGCCGGGCTGAGGGCTATCCCGGGGGGGTGGGTGGTCGGGCTACGGGTGTCGGTAGCTTCCTGCCGCGGCTAGAGCGTGGCTGCCGGGTTCCCCACCCTTAGTGCTCTGAGTTTATCGTCGTTATTTTTCTCATGGAGGGGCTTTTTAAAAATTATTCTTATTTCGTTATTTTTTTTTTTTTCCTTCCTCCCCATACCCTCCCCCCCTTTCCCCCCCAATCATCTCTCTCCTCCAGACTTAACTTGAAGGCCCGGAAGTGCCGCCCCCCCCGGGCGCTCCGGAGTGGTGGGTTGGCCCCCTGGGCCCGCCGGGGATAGGCCGCGGATGCCGTCAGCGCCTGGGTACGTCACTTCCGCTAGCAAGTGTGGGGGCTGGGGAGACCTTGGCCTTGCGGGGGGAGACCCTCCTCCTTTCCCTGGGGAGAAGGAGGGGGGAGACCCGGGGATGTACTGTTTGGGGCATGGTTCCTTTCAAATATATGTCGAAACCCCAGAGAAGGATGTTAAATCTTCATGGTGGGTCAGATTTGGGCGGGGGGGGGGGGGGGGGCGAAGGGGAAAGTGAATCGTACATCTTCAACTTAATTAAGCAATGTTTTAAGAAACAGGGTCCGCTTCCTAATTCTTCGAGGAGGGGGGAAGATCATCCTCACCTTCACCGAAATAGTCACTGACTGGTGTGGCTCCTGTAGTCAAATTCAACATCTTTTAACAGCATATTAGGGTATTAAATAGCCTGAATTTACCCCATGGGTTATTTAAAGTGGTTGTTCCAACTTATGTCAGTTTCTTCAGGGTGATAATAGATTTAATATTATTTTTTTGGCTGTGTAATAGGGCAGCCCTTCACGAAGAGGGACTTACTAAATAGCAGCATTGTGATATTTTTAATATAAAATCATTGGTTGTGGGGTTTTTTTTCTTTCACTGAGCTTTTCACCAAGTTGTTTTCTGTGTATTTTCAACCTCAATTCATATAGGTCACACTCGGAAGTTATTTTGCATAATAAGGCTGGAGACTTGGCAAAAAGAAGCTTAGATAAAACATCAAATCGCTTGCTTTGTTTTTATACTACTAATAATAAGCTACATCCATATCTCGTTTTCCTTTTGATAAATACCTTCTGCATTTTCCTTTGCTGGTAGTAGTGGAAAACATCAGTTCATTGGCAAAACAGCAAAATGCTCCAGGGACTCATAAAGGGCAATAGATGTTTAACTATGTTGCTGATTAATAACATCAAATGGTATTCTTGAAAATGTTGTTCTCGCTCTAACTTCGTTATTTGATGAATTTGTGTAATTATATTACCATGAAAACTTCATGCAGAAAAAGTTAGTGCTGGTAGCATGTACTGAGAGACGCAAATCTAAGGCATAAATAAGAATTTGTATGTTTCTGCTTGAAGCAGGGACAAATAGCCGAAATGATGGTTTCCTTTGAGAAATGAGCTGATTCCTCTGTGCTCTTTGAAGCTGTAGCTCAAGTGAAATGTGCCTATATATATATATATATACATTGCTCATATATGTTCCTTCTGTGCACTGACAGGCAGGTATTCAAAAAGGATTTGTGAACATCTGATAACATTTTACTGTAGACCCTCTCCTTACTACATTGTGTTACCTAATTTTACTGGTATTTTTGCCAGCGTTATATAGTGCACGTGTACTTTTTGTACACAGATATTTTAATACTAACATTATAGAATCAATTATGTCTACAGGAAGATGCTAGGATTTCTACTACTCTGGTTCTTTGTTTGTGTCAGGAATTATGATCGCCTACTTCACTTTTCCACAGGAGAAGTGCTTCATTCAGTGCATGAGTGGGCAGTGCTGACTTCTGATTTTTGTTCAAACTGTGATCTCTGGGTATTTGTATTCCATCTGTAACTACGTGGTTACAAAAATAAGTCAAAAATCAAACAGAAAAATGGAAAATGTGGCAAAATGATAATATTTCATGTTATAACGGTATAAAAATTAAAGCCAGAAAGCTTTGTGTTGAAGCAGTTAAATGTAAATGGGATACAGATTTTGTTTAAAAAAAAAAAAATAAAATGTGACCTTTCTGATTGAGACACCAGATAAATATACTGTTGGTGACAATCAGTGGTATTAATCTTATTACTCTTATTAATTCTATTATTAATCTAATTAATTCTATTATTAATTTCCAAGAAATTCTGTAGTGGACAACTATCCCTGTGTAGGTGCCTGAACTTTGGTACTGCTCATGCTTAGAATTTAAGCATATACATACGTTTCTGTAGGGTTGTGAGCTGAAACCGCCTGGGCTCCTTTTCTTCTCTTTCTCAAATTTGCCACTTCAGACAAAGTATTCTGTTGTGAGTGACACTTACAGCAGTGTGTTCCTGCTAAATGGACTGCGTGGCCAAATAAAGGTTTGAAACTTTAAGGTTTTGGGCATAACCAGTGGGGCTGGGCTTCAGCTGGCAAGCATTACCTTCTGCTTGAAAGAATCTTTCGGTCAGTGCTTATTTTCAGTGCAGGTGAATTTACTTGTCACAAAGTGAAAATAAAAAAAGATTTTAAAAAAACCCTCAAAACCCAACCAACTAGAACCACCCCCCCCCACCTTTTAACCCATTTAGTCTTAATCTTCACACAGCTTTTTAACTTAGAGCTTTGACTTCTCTGTCATGTTTAATGTTAGCTGTGGAATTTAAAGACTAGAGGAAAAATAATCTTGTCAGGTAAAAAGCTGTTCACAAATTTACAATTGCTCAATGATTTTTTACAGAAGGATATACCCCAGCACTATATACCTCGAGCTGATGTATTTGTTTATCTCCACACTGCATATAGTAGGTGTCAGAAAAGCACGGTTTGTGCAGGAATGGTTCTTTCTACAAACCCACTTTCAGCTTCAGGTGGTTCCTTCTGAGCTGCAAAGTGGACGAAATCACTGAGAGAATAAAGTATTTGTCTTTTAGGATCACACTGAGAAGAAATGGGACTTGTGATCAGTTGAGCTATTTTTATTCCTTCACAGTTTGAAGAATAGCTCAAGAGTGCTCATGTTCCACTATGAGCTAATAAACAAGGACATGTAAATTCTTGGTACTTTTTTTCATGCAGTTTAGGATCATTTCAGAGGTTTCAAACTGCAGGTAGCTCAGGCAAATGCTGAAAAGCATATTTCAGAGTGCTGCAGCCCAATTAGATTCTACTACTGTTGCTTCTCTTGGATGCAAATTAGGAGGAAGTCTCTAGCAAGAGAAGTCCTTTATTAATACGAGGGGAGGTACAACCTAAAACTGAATATAGAAGAGGAAAATTTTTTAATTTACTAAAACTTTGATGTCAGTAACTTTGTAATCTTACTGAGCTTTTGAAAAAAAGGTGATGAGGGATTTGTGCATATAGCACACAGTGACAGACCTGCAGGGACAGCTGAATGAAGTGAGGGGAAGCAATATGAAGGGTAATTAAGTTTGTGTTAATCATGCTGCTCCTTTTCCCCTCCAGTCCCCACCAGTCAAACAAAAAGAACCCAGTGAAGGAGCAGACCTGATTTTGTAGATCTGTGTGTGGTCATTGGGGATGTTGCATCTGTGGGTCCGTGGCTGGAGAAGGCGGCCCCAAAAGAGATGGGGGAGCCTGGAAGGGTCTCCAAATGGGGTAAAACTGTGAGGAATTGGTGTTAGGGGTGGTATCCTAAATCCTGGAGCTCCTCCATGTGGTGAGAGCTGTGAGTGATCAGGCTGGAACCTCAGCCCTGGAAGCAGGCACTGCTGTGTTAAAGTTACATGCTTACACAATTAGTGGCGTTTTCTTCACTTTCTCTTCTTTAGGGACTTTTAAATACAAGCACGTGGTGACATTGAACTCGGCTTTTAACAAGCTAATTAACTGCGTGTTTCTTAAAAACTTTAAGTCTCCTTAGTCAAGTTTGTTGCTGAAGGAGACACTATGCAAGTGGATGGCCCTGAAACTCCTGTGCTTTCCTAAGGTGTGATATCATCAGCGCAGTGACCTCAGCGGCAGGGATGGGTGCAATAGCAGGTTCTCTTGCCAATGAGAACGTACCACATCAGTAGAGGCTGTGCCAGGAGCATCATTTATCAAACGTGCTGTACGTGGGGCCTCTCTCTTTGCCAGAAAAACCTTAATGAGATTTGAGAAGCAGCCGCCAAGGAGACCTGGCACATCCCATTCTGTAAAAGGCCATTGCAACCTGAGCGATAGGGTTTTTAAAAACCATGAGAACTGACCCACAAGTTAGAAACGCCCAAAGCTACAGGATTCATACAAAGGAGAGCACTAATTCACTAGACCTTGCATAAATATGCAGGAAAAACAAAAAAAAAAAGCAAAAGGTAACCTGAACTTCCAAAATAAAGTTTGGGCTACAATTTTAATTATTTTAATTCTATACCCTTCTAGTATTAACGTGAATAAAAAATGTACCTAAGTGATGTAACATCAATAAAATAGCTTTTTTTTTGTGATAGGTAGAAGACAGCACATCTGATGAGCTTTCATAAGGTGCATTTGTTACGGAGTGGGGTTTTCCTAATGTCCTGTGTACACTTCATGATCTCAAGCCAGACTGCTGTGTATAAACACAGGATAACAATTGGAAGTAAGTAAGAATATTTTTTAAGGACTTTATTAACCTTAAGTAACAGCCCATTCAGATCTGTATTAGATGAAAGGCTCTTTTTTTTTCCTTTTTCTTTTTTTCCAGGAAGCTGAAAACCGACAGATTCTTAAGGATTTGAGAAGCTGCAAGTACTTAACAGGAATATCTGGTGGTGGCAGTAGAAAATTATTTTGAATTTCTGATAACTTGATTGGGAAGTCCTACTCTCAATGGAAATAAGAGCTGCTTGATGTGTCTTCTCAAGTTGGTTAGGTTTATAAACCTAACTTTTGCCTAAAGGTGGTAAAATACAACAGATGGGTTTCTAGCTTTGTTGCCATCCTTGTGTCCTTCAGGCTTAATTTTAAAAAAGGAAAGTCAGAAGTGTTGTCTTATATATTTTAGATTTAAGCTTTTTGTTTGGTGACACCTCTTCAGTTTTTCAAAGTGCTTAAAACATTTTCAGTACATCAGGGAACCAACAGCTTCATCTTAAAATTTACTACTGAAACTGAACATCTGGGATTTCTCTAACTTCATGGCATCGCTGAATAACAAAGCGAAGACACTGAGCTGGCTCTCTGCAGGTAGCCTCGCTGGTCAGGCCTCAGCAGGCTGCCTTTTTCCATGAGAAATGGGGTTTTTTTACATTAATTCTGCTCAGCTGCTGGAGGTTTGGATGCAGGAACAGGGAATTGAAAGGGCTGTCAGCTCCCCTACGGAATATCTGCTTGACAGCAGGGTCTCTGCTGAGCTGATTCCAAAGGAGGTGGTGTGTGCCAGCGCTTCGTAATAGTCTGACTTTGTCCCAGTGCTACTGGTTTGATTTATTTCTGTTTTGGGCATTAGGACCAACTGCTCGTGTCCATCTGTGCACACTAAAGTATGTGTTCTAGTAGGCGTGTAAGTTAGCAAAAGCAAATAATGGGATTTATACCAGTCAGGAGGAAGATTTTAAGAGTGATTCACCAAAATTTGTCATCAATATTTGTATAAAGGGTTCTGGAGTAAAGGGTTGAGGGGGTTGGAAAGAACTTTTATTTTTTTTCTCTGTTCAAGGAATCACGTCATCCCTTTGTATATTAATTCATTGGATCACGCGTTGTGTTTTTTGGCAAGGACATTAACATGCATTAGGGTGCTCTCATTCTATCAAGGCTTTGTTTGAAGAGTGGTCTGAAAACCTCAGCTTAGAATTGGGACTGAGTACTAGAAAAACATGTATTTAATTGTTAAAAAACTGCATTTCTGTAAACATTTTCCACTCTCTTCTAAATTACATTGACAAAGCAATGCATCTTCCTCTCCAGCTCTGTTCTCCAGGTGTCCTTGCTGAGAAGGGGACTGTAAGTCATATCTGTCTGGCAAGTATTTCGATTTCAGTATTCTTAGACTTTATTTCAAGATCATGTTGAGCTGTATCAATGAGGAAATTGGCTTTAAAGTTACATCAGGAGCAGTTACAGAAACTCACTTGTTTTTCTGATCCTGAAATCAATGTATATTTTAAGTGGCCTTTTCGTAAGGCAGTTTAACAATTAAATGTGAGGGTATAAGCTGTAATCTTAATGAGTTTTGTTTATAATAAAAGAATCCCTGTGCATGGGACTTTATATTTTTAAGACTAACAGAAAAAGTACAAAATACTACTGATGGTATGTGATTTTGAGCTATTAACTGTTACGATAGCTGAAAAAAAAATGCTATATGTAATAATAATAATATTTATTTCATCAGAATGATAAATATTAGGGTCTCGTACTGAGCCATGTAAATTGGCTGTATAGCTATGGTCCTAGGTTTTACTATTTTTAAGTTCTAAAGAGGAAGAATTTTAGGTCTCATGTTTCTGATGGAGTTTTCTTCTAATTTCAGATGAGAGTTTACATCAGTGGAATGCAAATAGTACTTTAACAGAGAAGTTTAATGACTATGACCGCTTGCTACGACTGCTACTTGCTAACTCTCTAAAGATGACATGTAATAAGACCCAAGCAACTGGTAAAATTTTGAAATGAAAGAATCTTACCTTTAAAATAACTTTATTGCATGACTGGGTGGAGTAAGGGCAATGGTTTTCCTGTGATCAGTATTTTATCTGTAAACGCTGTAGCAGCAGCCTGACTTGTCTTTGCCGAGGCCACTCTTTCCCCAGCAGCCATGAAGACACCTGTGCTGTGGGATGAGGTAGTAGGTTGTATAGTTTTAGGGTCATACCCACAACTGGGAGATAACTATACAATCTACTGTCTTTCCTAAAGCATCAGAAAATCAGCAGTGGAAAAGTCTCGCTGTTAAGCTCAACGTCAGATTCTACTGAACTTCTGTACTTGTAGTGCTTATGGGGAAAATAACATGTCTTGATCTATATATTGTGTTTAGATTTTTCTAATTCTTGGAAAAGCTAGATTATCATTCTACATTAATTTTTCTGCTTCAAGTGAAAAAATAAGAACAGACTGATTCCTATATGTATATGGTGGGGTAATTAAATACAAAAGATTATTGTTCTAATTGTTGTTGTGTTTAACACTGCTACCCTAAGTATCAAATACTCTTTAGAATGAAACTCTGGTCAGCTCCTTAAGCTCTTTGCTGCAGTATGTGCTTCTCTGTCAGAGTGAGGTAGTAGATTGTATAGTTGTAGGGTAGTTACTTTACCCTGTTCAGGAGATAACTATACAATCTATTGCCTTCCCTGAGGAGTAAAACAAACCGCGGTCCTTTGCAGTCGTTCCTGTGCCCATTGAGTTAAAACAGATCTGCCAGAGAAATTCAGCATCAGATTAATCAGTGACAGAATTTGGAGGACTAAAATCAGTGTGAATGGTGCAACCCCCAAATTATATATTTGACTAATGTGACTTTTCTTTCAAGGTAAGCAGCAGAGTGCTGACGGGATAAGGAAAAGGAGTGTGTTCCTAGATTTAGTGTGGAATACCCCACAGAGAGAAAATTAATTATAAAAGAATTTGGGTTTGAATGTAAAAATACAGGTAGCTCAAACTTACACATTGTGACCTAACAATTTCTATAATGCATTAAAATTCCCTGACTCCAACCACTTAGTAAAAGTTGGAGGAACAACTTACAATTACGCTTTGCTAATAAATTTGCTTATTTTTGTCCAGTTCTTCTTGCAAGTGAGACTTAAATGACCTAATACAAAATTAAAGTTGAATGCCAAAACTGACCCCTGACCTTTGGGGGGGGACACTATAAAGCTATGAAGTTTGAGTGCCCAAGATCCAAAAGTATAATTTTTCCTCTGCGCTGGTTACTGTTTTTACATAAAATTTAAACTTAGAATCATATAATTGCCTAGGTTGGCTCATTATGTTCTTTTTTCCTCCTGGTGTCCTAGGTGTATCCCATCTAACTGTTTCTGCACTAGTGTGACCATCTTGCTGTAGTAACAAAGAAAAGCATGAAAGTGCTTTATGGAAGCAAAAGTTTAGCGCAGTAGGTGAGAGTGAAAGTGGAGCTGTCAGTATTTGACCCCGGAGCGTTAGAACTGGTTCCCCATTAACCAGACAGGGGTAAGGGCCTGTGCTTGCAGTGGTTCCCAGGCCTAAAGAAGACCAAAAGCAGCTGATAAACTAAACTGACTTCGCAGAGCAGCTGCTGGGCAAGAAGAGCGGCGCAGAGGAAGCGTTGGGCTCCTAGGAAGAGGTAGTAGGTTGCATAGTTTTAGGGCAGGGATTTTGCTCGCAAGGAGGTAACTATACAACCTGCTGCCTTTCTTAGGGCTTTATTATAACACCGGGACCATTTGGGCTCCATCCTCTGCAGCTTTGGTACCTGAAGAGAAATGACAAGCTGTTTCTAAACATAAGTGAGGCTTAATGAAATGGGTGTATTGGGAGACCCAGTACCAAACTGGAGTGTAGCTGGAATTGAGTGTGGTGAAACGCTGCATTTGAGGAGTGTGTGCCACATTGGTGAGAAGTTGTGTTTGGAAGGCAACTCCTTTGAGAGTAAGATTGAGTTCCCTGCGTTGAGGATGGAGATGGTACACACTTCTTATTAATGTTCACTTGGGGTACTAGTACTCAAACAGGTAACTAAAATACATTTTCCTTTAGCTTTGTGCATTTTAAGTTTTAAAAAAAAAATGTTTTCCTTCCCCAGAAGGATCAGCTTTAGCTCACCTGGAAGCTGGTGGTTTCTCAACAGGTACAGACACTCCCAATACACCAGGCTCTCCATCATGGATTATTCCCAGTCTTGCAGGAGGGAAATTTTCAGTCAGATAAAACGAATGATTGCTCTTTTGTCTCTTGTGGAATTGTATGTTAAAGAGTAGTCTGTAATGTTTTATGTGATTACACTGCACAACAGCTATAGTTGTGGTAGGTCTTCAGCTGTACGCCCGACACTATGGGATATGGAGACTTCGTTTTAACTGATGAGCGTATTTTATTTTAGTATTAACATGTTTTCCTACAGCAGCCATTATTTAAAACTTTGACAGCAAGACAGAATCATAGATATGATGAACATGTTAAGTAAGTATGCTTATATTGAACATCCAGTATGTACATATTTGATTTAGTTAATAAACCACAGTATTTCATGCAGTTCTTACGGTGAATGGACTTTATTTTCTCCAAAATAAGTGAATTTTGCAGGAAAACAGTGCCCATGTTATTGAAATAAAGTCAAGACCCCATTACAAAAATTACAGTATTAACTAGAATTAATGTTAACCAATTATTCTCATGTTAACTAAGACAATCTAGCATTAACTTTGACTTTTCTTAAAGAATTTTGGTACAAGACTTCACTTTGGGGGTGGAATCTTTATTTCCAACATTGCTGATGAATGTGCAGGAGCTCTGCTTATTTCACAGCTGGTTTCTCAGCACAAGTTTAAATTTCTGGACATAAATCTGGACTTTGGGAGGGTGGGCTCCACTAGTCATAACTGCACCTTGGGTTTTGTGTAACTGCAGCTGATGAGGTATCCACAGGTAAGACTGAGGCAGGGAAACAGATACCAATAAATCTGATTTTAGCAGTACAAAAAAACCTTAAAAGCTTTAATACACTTAATATTTTATAAGGAGTATGCTTATAAGAGACTTAAGTCTGTGCTAGGCACTCCACCTGTGATACTCCCACCATACCTGCCACATTTGCAAAGCCTTTTTCGTGAGAGAAGCAAATAGAACTTGGGACCTAGATGAAAATGAGGAGCTGGTTTATGTTAGATTTGGAGTAGTGTGCAAGTTTTAGTTTCAATGGGCCTACTTCTGCCCTTCTGTTGCAGTAACACTTGATCTCAGCTCTCAGTGTTGTTTGGTTTCTTTAAGAGTATAATTCAGAAGACAAGTAGAAGTTTTTAACTTCTTAGTCTCTGAAGTTACATATATTTCAATGTTATTATCAAAGATACTTTTTAAGTGTTAAAAACAGCGCCTCTTCACAGAGTCCTGAGTTTTTCTTAAGAAAAATACCTGAATTTAGGGATTAATGTGTCCATTGCTTTCTGTGTGCTGTGATTTAACAGGTTCTGCAGAGCTGCTGCAGTGTTGGTGCTGCCATAAGGGGCCTGATCATGGCAGGGCAGAGTTGCTCATCTAATTTTCCAGTGGTTAATTAGTTCTTGCCTTTATCTCAGGGTGCTAACCCTGCTACAGATTCAGCCTTACCTGTGAGAGCTACAGGCATTTATTGCCTTGTAATTGGAAGCAACTTGATTAAGAGATAAGGCTCAAACTGGAGAGGACTGACATGGTGGTTTAGCAGTCTCCTCTCATCAGATTCTTTCTCACCTTGACTCATCTGGGGGCTCTACCTGATAAATGACACCTGCTCAGCAAAGCACAGCCTTTGTTTGCTTTTTTCCACCTGTGTATTCAGAGAGGGGTCTGAGAATGAGGTGACAACACGGTGAGAATCCTTCCAAGAAAGAAAGAGCAGTTAAAGAACATGCAGCAAACAGCACAGTTTAAGTAAGAGTAGAGACACGTTTACCACCCATCTCGAAGTGATTGTGTCATGGTGGTCTTGGAAACTGTCCAGGAGAGCTCCAAAAATAGACTCCAGCATTGGTGCAGGGCCACATCCCAGGAGAATTATTTCTGTTCTGGAAGGTGTGCTCTGAAATCTTCCCACTAGCGTGAAACTCAGACCTGCCGAGCTTCATCCAGAAGAGAAAACACTACTGGTAAATTCTTACACTTCCAGAGGGGACTCCGGGCACTTGCGCCACATTTACTCCATGTGAACTTTATGCAATGATAGTTCTCCCCCCTCTGCTGCCTTGTGTGGAGAGGATCGTGGCAGGCAAGGAGTTTTTTATTTTCTGCACCTTGTGCGATGTAGAAGATAAAAGCCCCACGGCTACACAGAGCAGAGGTTCACCCTCCCTCGAAAGGCTGTTTTCCCAAGGTGGGAAGGGGAGTTAAATTCTGAACCATTACTTTGTGCTTCTGTCCCCAGCCTCCCTCCAGCCCCTCAGGAAATTAACCCTTAGCTATTGAATGTAAATAGAGAGGTGTTAGCACCTAGAATTTTCGTGTTAGATCTAGCCAGCTCATCCTTGTGCCCAAAAGCTCTTCTTGCTCTCTCTGGTGGTAACCAGCAGGCTGGACCTGGTAACAGATGCAGACGGGTGGTTCATCATTTAGAGTTACCAAACCATAAACTACCTGATATCTGCAAGGAGAGGGGAAGAACAAACACACACCCCAAAAGAGAGGAAGGAAAGTCTCAGATACACTGCTCAAAACAGACAAGTCCAGCTGAGTATTGCTGGTTTCAACTGAGACTCCCAAAAAACAATTAAAGTCCCACAATTCTAGAGGTGTCAGTGCATGGTGTGACCTTCAGACCTCTGCTGAGCTTTAAGGAGTCTGGCAGAAGATAGTTGGATTTAATCAAGAAAGCAGATTCCACCCAACAAACTTAGTTGTGTATTTAATGACATCGTTCTGTAGAGATGAGTCATGAGAGCAGCTCCTGGAAGGTTTGGTTACAACACAAGAAATCAGATTGGTTCTTCTTGCATAGATGGTCTTAATGGAATTTGATTTTTATACTAGTTTGTTTGAGAAACTTAAAACCATAGCAGCGAAGAGGGCATATATGCAACAGAAAATAAGACACCGGTCTATTTCAGCCTGTTGTATTAAAGTGTCCTTCAAAATAAAGCTATTTCAATATATATTTCAAATTATATTTCATATATTGCCATGCAGGGCTGTATTTTTGGTGACTGAGAAGGTCTTTTCTGAAATAGAATGTTAATACAAGAAAACTTCATTTGACATTAAAACTCTATAAATGGCGTTGAACTGATTAGTTAAACCCAGCGCAGCATGAAACCAGAGAGAAGGCTCAAACCATGTAATGGTGGGTCCCAGTTCTGTGAGGGAGTTTAATGCTCCCTTTATACGTTACCTTATAATACACTCATTAATACATTAACTGTGGAGATAACTGTGGTCTCAGTTCTCCCAACAACTGCCTGCAAACTGTGGTGAGAGTAGTAAATCACTCCCAGGATCCCAAAATGCTATTGCACATGAAACATCTGGGGTTGTCGGTGTATAAGTGCCTTCTCCTGCAGTAGCTCCCGGGATAAGGAAGATAAAGAAGAGATACGTGTAGTTGGAACTTCCCAGCTCCTACAAAGAGACAGTTGTACAAGGTCAGAGCTATAGTCACGGTTAACTTTCTGCCTGATTTAAGCCATGACGTGGTGCTGACATGGAGACTGAAGTGTATCTCACGCCGAAACAAGCCCAGTCAATAAGACTTTCCTCAAGGCTTATTTTACAAAAAAATAGTAAGACTGAAGCTGTTCTTAGAACCTGATGTAACACCATCCCCATCCTCCCTCAGCTGGCACATGCTGCCCCAGTTCTGTAGAGCATGAAGTGGGTGATGCATGGCTGCAGAAACCATTGGCCAGACACAACAAAGCAAGTTTTCCTCAATTACTCGTGTTTTGAGCAAACGCAGTGTATTTTCTTTTTCCTGCTATGCTTTCAGTTTCCTGCTGTGGGGGTCAGGAGAGTGCCTGACCTCCCCTCCAGATGCCCAAAACCAACACATCCCACTGATCTCCACCAGGTCCTGCAGTGATGAGAACAGTGTCACTGCTGTCCCGTGCGCCATGCCATCCCGCTCCTGCCGGATGGTGACACCAGAGGTGCCCCCCCAGCACTGGGTCATGTAAGGCATTTCTGGTGCTTTCCCAGGTGAAAGGGGTAGGTCAAACTTCATCAGACCAATGGCAAAAAAACTAAAGGTGACTAAAACAGAATTCTGACAGGACGAGGGGTAATGGTTTTAAATTGGAAGAGGAGAAATTTAGATGAGATGAGGAAAAACTTCTTTCCTATGAGGGTAGTGAGAGCCTGGCCCAGGTTGCCCAGAGAAGCTGT
>BJBW01013857.1:0-10774 GCA_004320125.1 Scolopax mira | reverse complement strand
GTCCCACCTGTGGGGAGGAACGGACAGGACAGGTGACCCAAACCTGACCAACTGGGGTATTCCATCCCATCTGCCCCATGCTCAGTATAAAGCTGAGGGATCAAAGGGTCAGCTCTCTCTCTCCTTCTCTTCCTGCTTCTCCTGTGGAGGCCGACGTCTGAAGAGAACCTTGTCTGTTCATCTGCCTTTGATCCCGATCAGTGTGTTCCTGACTCCAGAGCTGGAATCCAGTTCCCATCGGTTGCTGAGTCCAGTCTGGGACTTCCCCAGTGCCTGCCGGTGACGGAACTGTCACCCTGGGAGCTTGATACGGTTTTGTATATATTGTATCCATTTCATTATTTTCTTCTTTTTATTTTAATTTTAATTCTTCATTAAAGTAGTTCATTCTAAACCTCTGTATCTCCTTATCTCTTCCTCTCCTCTTGTTTGGGGGGGGAGGGAAGGGCCATCTGTTGGTCCGGTTTCAGTGATTTCAGCTGAAACCACGACAGATGCTTGTAATAATGCCTGGTTATTAGGGTTTGTCTTCCTGTTTTCAAGCCTGGTTTCCATTTAGTCATATTTTTGACAGAACTGAGCTGAAATTTTGTATGATAGCCTGCATCACTTTGAATTTTGGGAAACTTTTGGATTATAAAATCATCTGATCCTGAGAAAATGTCCAGAGATCACAGAATCACATGGTGTTGGAAGGGACCTCTGGAGATCATCTAGTCCAACCCCACTGCCAAAGCAGGTCCACTTAAAGCAGGTTGCACAGGAAATTGTCCAGGCAGGTTTTGAATGTCTCCAGAAAAGGAGTTTCCACGACCTCCCTGGGCAGCCTATTCCAGTGCTCTGCTACCCTCAAAACAAAGAAGTTCCTCATTTAGTTTAGGTGGAACTTCTTATATTCATGTTTGTGCTGGTTTCTTCTTGTCCTATCCCTGGGCATCACTGAAAAAAAGACTGGGCCCATACTCTTGACACCCACCCTTTAAGTATTTATAAGCATTGATCAGATGTTTTAAATTTTACTTAAATAACCCATTTGTCTTTTCAGCAAGCTACTTCTTTCTCACATTATTATGTAAATCTGTCTACGTTTTGCTGATTTATAAAATCTGTGAATAACTTTTTTTTTTACTCGTTCGCAATCAAATATATCTAGTCAACTTTCCAGCCAATCTGTCTTTATCTGTGCATAATTACACCTACAAGTGTTTTGATACTATACTTATTGCTGTACCTACAGAACCAATGCGCTTTCTTACAGCTGGTCCAAGCTGCCAAACTGTATACATATAATTATAAGAGAACAACAAATCATTTGTTTTAGCCCATCTGTCAATAGAAAAAAACGTATTCTGATTGCCCAGGACATGATTTTTTTTAACTCCATAATTTGTGAGGAATATTTTTCTCCAGCCTGTTGGAAGTCAAACTGGTGGATTATGCCTATATGTAAGCTAACTGATTTTCCCATCTACTTCCAAATTCCAGTCTTTCAATCAGACACATCTCATAAACTCTCATTTTTTCCAGCAGTTATCCAAGGAGCTACTTCTAAAACAGAACTCTGGTGTGCTTCTGAGGACACATCATTGATCTTTATTAATAATATGGGCAACACAAAAGTTTTCTTTACAGTATCTGTCACATTCCTCAAATCTTTTTGAGAAAAACCTTTCACCTCAAACTCCTCTGCATAATTTCTTGCAATGTGTAAGGACTGCAATGGGTACTGTAAATATCATAATGACACCACTATGCTCAGCTGCAAAAAAAAAAAAAAGTTCCTATATCATTTTAGCTACACTGGGCTGAAAACATATGCCTACACATAATGTGCCTTTAAGCTAAACAGCCTGGGACATATGATGTTTCTTAGAATCACAGGATGGTTGAAGTCAGAAGGGACCTCTGGGGATCATCTAGCCCATCTCCTCTGCTTAAAGGAGGCTCAAATAGAGCAGATTTCTTAAGACAGTACCACTTGGGTTTTAAGTGTCTCCAAGGTAGGAGATTCCACAGCCTCTCTCAGCTACTTCTTCTGATGTTTGACTGCTGCTGTGGGATCACCCCATCTGACAGCTGAGCACCTACACAGGTGTTCATACATTTTATCTTTTCTTAAATACACTTTCTTCAAGGTGCCACCATCTCAGCTGAAGGGCTCAGCCATGCCCTATGGTGGGTCTGTTGGAGCTGGCTGGATCCAAATTTGTCTGGCACAGGATAGCCCTGGCCTCTCTTCACAGAGGCTACTCCGGCAGGTCACCCTGCTCCCAAAACCTTGAAATTGACACCCAATATGACTACCCTCATAGTGAAAAAAGTATTTTTTTATACATAAGAAGAATTCCTTGTGTATCTGCTTTGCCCATTGCCTCTCATCCTGCCACTGGGCTCCACTAAGAACAGTCTGAATTTCTTTTCCTTATCCCCTCACCATCAGATATTTGTACATATTAGCAAGATCCCCTTGCTCCTCAAGCTTTCACTGTTCCAAGCTGAAAATCCCACATCTCTCAGCCTCTCTTTGTATGACAGATGCTTCAGCCCCTTCATCTTCTTGGTGATCCTTCCTTTGCTGGGCCCTCTCTACTATGTCCATATCTCTTTTGTACTGGGGAATCCAGAACTGCACTCAGGACTCCAGATGTGGCCTCACAAGTGCTAAACAGAGAGAAAGGATCACCTATCATGATCTGCTAGTGACCCCTTAATGTAGCACAGAAGGATGTTGGTTTTCTTTGCTGCAAGGGTGCATTGCTGCTTCGCATTCAGCTGGTGGTCCACAAAGACCTCCAGGTTCTTCTGCAAATTACATTCATATGCAAGTTTCTTATTGCCTATACCATCGGATAGTAGCATGTTTTTATTGATTTTTTTTTGGGAGGGGGGGGTCCCACTGATTTCATTTAAAATGTCTTTACTCAGGTATACCTACTCTGACTCCTCCCCATTAAAAATTGTTTTGATATTCAAATCTTTCTACAGGCTTGTTTTATAAACATTGAAGAAAATAATTAATTTAGATTAATTTGCACTGTTTTTATATTCCTTCAATTCCTATTTTACACTCTGATTACCTCTCATGACTTTTGATTATCTGGCAGAATTCTTGCTTTTGACTCTTTTATGAAAAAGTAAATCATAACCCATGAAAGAGAAAAGCATTCCAATAACAATTTTTTTATATATATATGGTTTGTGATTGTTCTATGATAATTGTTATATACAGAGACTTTTTGCCACAGACAAGGTGCTGCCTTCAGCAATACTCACATAGAGGACTCACAGGCAACTGTGTCCCTTGCTTTTGGGCTGTCAGAGGCAGAAGGTCATTAGTGGAGCACACACAAGACGCTCCCCAGGATCTCTCAAGCACTGGCTTAGTCCCTGTGTCCCTCCAGTGCTGCCCAGATCCCAGCTTCTCCTACCCACCACATGGTTCCCATACATCTTGCTTACATCCTGGACTTACTGGTCTGTATCTTTATCAATTTCAAAGCCCAGGTTTGCCTGCAGTTTTCTGATAGACCATTAATTAGTGTGACTTGTGAGGTTTGTTTCGTATCTGTATTTCCATCATGTTTGTCTGTCAGATTTGTGTCTCTGTACATTTTCTTTGTGGCTTTCCCCTCTTCCTTAATATCTCATATGACATGGTCTTCAAACAGATAATTTTAATGAAATAAACATTCTTACATTCTACATATTTTTATCAATTACTCTGACCAGGTTTGGCTCTTGCTACTGCCTGCATACCATTTGTATGTCAGATTTATGTCTCTATTTCTCTTTTTATTCCTTTTCCATTGAAAAAGGCCAGAAAATAGAACAGAAGGCCTCTCTTCCACGTGCTCTTTCTATTATAATCAGCCTCCATACCCTGTTTTTAATTGCTTCTAGAGTTCGTTAGTGTTCACAGGGTATTTTTCCCAGTGATGCTACAGCTGACATTTAATTTTGACTGAAATTTTTGCTTTTCTATTTGCCTACAACTATTTGTAAATGCCAATTATACACTTTTGACACATTTGATAATCTAATACTAATATTTGTATTCTCCAGATTTAGGTATGGAATTTACATCCAAGTTAACAAATTTTTCCATGTAAATATAGGGCCAGAAAGTTATATGCAAATAACCTATATGTTGTATATCTGCTTTTTCAACACATAATGCGATTTCCTATCATACTTAATTTTGTATACCTACTGAATGCAATTGTAAGGTGTTTGTGCCAAAACATATTACAGCATCCCACCGTTTATCTTCTCAACCAATATTTAAAATGTAATAATCCCTGTTATTTCATTTACCACTGACCTGCAAGGTCCAAGACCTTCATTTTTAGTCAGGTAGCATTTGTACAGTGTAGCATATGAAAGCACTGACCCCACTCAGTGATGCAACCAGAATCATTTGTTATAACAAACAGGCAGCTTATATACTTATATACTAATGTATCTCCTTTCCCAACTGACATGCCCCTGCAGCCCCCAACTGCCAGGTGGGTGGAATTCCACTCAATCAGTCCAGCCACTGGTCATTGTTTATGGGTCGTTAGGTCTTGCTCATGGGTCTTCCCCTGCTGGTGTTCCTGCTTCTTCTGTTCCTTCTTCTGGTCTCTGTTTCTTCCACAATCCTGTTCCCCCACAATACAGAAATATATATTTGGACTAGCTTTAAAAGCCTACTTGTATGTACTATACTTAATCGGATTTTTTTTTTTTGCACTTTCTTATGAAACAGTTTTATGACTCCATTTCAAAATTACTTAATTGTACAGTCATCTAAACTTCTCAAATTTCCTGTAGTTTTTAATTTAAAACTCTGTCTCTCTTTCTTCTTAGTAAAATTAATTTTCATTAGATATATTACATTTTCATTTAGGTGAAGCCCATCTTTCAAATAGTGGCAGTCTGTCATTTATTTTTTTCAATTCCTAACATATATAAACTTCTTATGTGCATTTTTTTTTCTGAATAAATTTGAACTTTGACTTTTCTGAGGCTAGGATTTTTCCATGCTACTAGAAGCATTTAAGTGGTTAATGCCTTCAGTCTCCTATACAATCATTCTAGATGTTAAAAGGTAAATATGAATAAGTAAAGCTTTTGGCCTTCCTCACTTTAAGGCTGGAAATTTACCTAAAGGTGAATTAAGAAGGCTGACTATACCAGGATTGTATTCAAAAAGACAAACATAGGTGAAAGAGACTATTTCAAAATAAGCCAGAGGAAGTTCTTTCACTCAAAATCTTCTTATGGGCAAATTGAACACACCTTGAAAGTAATGGTAAAAGCTTTTGCTAGCCTAAATAATGCTTTGATAATCTAAATAAATACACAACATTATCATTATTAGTGTGCTTACCATTCTGTTGTCTGTATGGTACTGTCCACTTCGTTATGGCTGAACCTTTTTCCTCCAAAGACCAGAGTCATCTCATCTCTGTTGTTTTCTTACGGGAGAATGCTATGGTATAGGGAAAAACCTTGTCAGGAGGTGTGCTAGCAAAAAAACGCTATGGATGATGATACACTTGAGGTAGTGTCTTTGTCTTGTTTATGTTACTAGGACAGGTATAGCCATAGTGTTTCTTTTTTGCAGCCTCTAGCTTTCCAAACATTATGTTTTATTTGCTTTCCTTTATCTTTTATCTTTTTCTGACTATCTTCTTTATGAAACAGTTCTTTGTAATGTGGTCACTTTCATTCAAGCTTGTAGGTGGTTTATTATCATCATGGTTTAACCCCAGTAGGCAGCTAAGCCTCACACAGTTGCCCCCTCATTCTCCCCAAGTAGGTCAGGGGAGAGAATCCAAAGGGTAAAAGTGAAACAACTTATGGGTTAAGATAAAGCCAGTTTAATAGGGAAAGCAAAAGCTGGGCATGCAAGGAAAGCAACATAAGGAATGAATTCACTACCTCCCATCGCAGGCAGGTCTTCAGCCATTTCCAAGAAAGCAAGGCTCCATCATGCATAATGTTTTCTTTGAATCAAAAACACTAACTCTGAACATTCCGCCTCCATTCCTCCTTCTTCCCCCAGCTTTTACTGCTAAGCATCATGTCATACAATATGGGATATCCCTTTGATCAGTTGGGGTCAGGTGTCCCAGCTCTGTTCCATTGCAACTTCTTGCTCATCCCCAGTCTACTCATTGAAAGGCAGTCTGAGAAGTAGAAAAGGCCTTGGTGCTGTATAAGTACAGCTCAGACAATAGCTAAAACACAGGTTTGTTATCAGCACCTGGTCACAAATTCAAATATAGCACCATATGAGCTACTATGAAGAAAACGAAGTCTCTCCCATACAAAACCAGTACAGTCATGGAAAGTGCCAGAGGAGTGGGGGAAGAGTACCCCTATTGCCCCTAATGTAGGGATGTAGCTTACAGAGTCTTGGTTAGGATTTTAGTCCCTGGTGGAAGAAAGAGACACACACAGAGTCTTAAAAAGAGAAATTCAAATCAGCCAATTTAGTCTCTATACTTAATTCTGCAGAAGTTAGGGAAATGGAGGCATTCAATAGTAATAACTAAAGCATTAGAACATCTTTTTCTTTTCTCTATCAATGTTTACAGCCTTAAGTTAAAGTACTAACTTTAGAATCTAAATACAATCTTCATAATTACATTGGTGAAGGGGCAGGGGGAGATTGTGTTGTTTCAAAACTACTTACATCTAATTTTTCTTCTGCTTTTGCAAGAGAGAACAGATCAGCAAAATAAGGCTAGTGAGAAAAAAAGAACCTTCATCAAATGATGACAGAAAAAAAACCCTGTAACAATTTCTTCTCCTGCACTGATGATCTTTCCTCTTCCAGCCTCCTTAGAAAAATTAAGATATGACTGATAATGTTGCTGTTATGAAAGTAAAACTAGTTGAGAGGTTTTTATATTTTTTCTTTTTCTTTTTTTCTGGTTGTTAGCAGGATAGAGAAGGATTTATTAGTATTGTATCAGAATACAGAACATGATGAATTAAAAGAACCAGAGAACTGACCTAAGGAAGCTGCTTTAAGAATGCTGCAGGCAAAGTATTCTGGTATTCTGTATGGAAGCATAAAGGAGTTTAATGAGGAGGAAAATACATATTGTCCTTCAGCTTTACAGGTTTTTGAACAGACTTTGGTCCTAAAAGCTTAACAAGGCAAGATGTTTGGACAAACATATAAATAAAAGCTCTAGCATATTTAATCACAAATGGAAATAGAGGATTTCTCTCTGAAAAGATAAATTCCTCTAAAGAACATAATTATGTGAAGGGGCTAGAGTTATTTATTGATTCAGGCAAAATACAGTAAAATGCACTTGGGGCAATGTGATTTAAAGGTTGAGATATTTCATTTTATGTGAAACAGACTCTAATGTATTCTTAATATGGGTGAATAAGGGGACAAAGAGACATGTTAAATAATTCAAATATAAAATAATATGCTTATTTTAAATTTCTGTTCTCTGTCTAACATCTAGTTTCAAAAGTTGAAGACAAAACAGAATATCGTAGACTGACTGGAAAAAAGAATATTTTTTTTCTATTTTTTAAATATTTATCTTTTATGCTATTAAACAATTGAAAGAAAAATTACAGTTACAATGCAGTTTAATACTGCTACAGAAAAGAGTTTTCTTGTGTTGACCTGCAAAGTGAAATATTTATTGTGATGTTTGGAATTTTGCCTCACAAACAAAAGGTTATTTTTCTGCCGTCTGCCTCTGCCAGAGATGTAAATTGCTGCCCAACCCCACAAGCTCCTTTTCAAAACACAAAAACATATTCAAAGGAATGAAACTCTAAATAGGGCTCATGGACAGCCTTTAATTTGCTTTGCTACATTCAGGGAGTTAGTCCGTTTTGGTTTACCTTGCCCTCCATTCATGATTTGACATTATAAAAAACAAAGCAAAGCTTGGGGGAGGGGTGTGTTTTGATTTTTTAAAAATTATTCTTTGCAGGGATTTTGTAATTGGTCTTTAGTTCTCTGTGCTGGTTTTAATCAAAGAATCATAGAATGGTTTGTGTTTGAAGGAACCCTAAAGATCATTGAGTTCCAACCCCACTGCCATGGGTAGGGACACTTCCTGCTAGACCAGGTTCCTCAATGCCTATCCAGCCTGGCCTTGAACACCTCCAGGGATGGGGCATCCACAACTTCTCTGGGCAAATTGATATAAGCTCTTAAAGAAAATACAGTTTTAGGCCATACTTAGCGGGAATTCTTACTTATTCCTTTAATATCACTGGGGTATGTTGGAGCTAGTAGAGTTGGAAATACATGTTTCATAGCTGGAAACTCCAAATGTCAACAGTACATTTCCATTTCTTCTTACTTACACATTTATCATGATGGAGTGGGATTTTGGTATACAAGGACATATGTTAGAATTCTTTTGTGAAATTATTTCATGGTTTTTTTTTCTTCTTTTCTTTATGGGCTTTGTAATTTTTTTCTGTGTAAGCATGATTAATGGATTTGCAGGACCCTTTATCTTTACAGCTATTTCTTTTTTGTTCCTGGGTAACCTTTATATGCTAAATTCCCTTGCCCAGTCTGAACTACTTTTCACTTGGGCAGAAATCTGTTGCAGCAACTAGTATTCGAATGCTAGATATGACACGGAAATTTCGTCATTCATTCATTCTCATGGTATCTTATGAATCATAAGCTCTCAATGGAGGTCATACATGGCATAATTTTAATAGAAATAATGAATCCACTCACAGCTTGGTTTACCTGCATATACCTGCAAGAGTTTTATTTCTCTTCTTTCCTCTACTCTCCTTGCAAGTTTTATTGAAGATTTTTATGACACCTACCTGTGAAAGATTTAAAAATAATTATCTCATTGAAGAACATATTTACTGAGTGTATTTAACAAATTAAATCTAAAACTAGACACTAGTAAGTGTCTGTTGCAGAGCTTTTAAACCTCTAAATCTCCGAGGACTCCTCTAGCACATATTTTAATGCAAAATCTCTTTATTCTCAGAGAATATATGCAATAAACGTGTTTCTAACAAAATTATAACAGTTGAGTGAGAGATTGACTTGAGTGATTTGGGGCTATCTATACATAATGTATTTAAATATAAATTTGTGAGAACACAAGAGGGTAATGAAGTAAGTAACTGCAGAAATATCATAGACTTCAACAATGAAAACAGAAATCTTCTCTATAAGGGTTGTGAAACTGATCAAAAAGAAATTAATACATAATCGTATAATTTCTGTTAAAGTATTAACTACTTCTCAAAAAAGTACTTAAAAAAAGCACATTTTACTTCCCCTAATTATCTGTTTATTGAGAATTATACTCCTGTAGATACCTAGTCTGTGTGCCTCTGTTGTAAATACAGGCTTTGTCTACACTACATTCTGAGAATAGTCTTAAGAGTACTGAATATACTAAACACACTTGTCCGCGGTGTAAAACTTGAGACTTCAAGAGGAGGTTTTTGGCACAGTGAGTGCACATTCTTCAAAACACACAGGACCGTCTTATGCCCAAACATGTTCAATACACAAGCTTCACATCAGGCACAGATAGTATGGGCTGGCTGCAAATAACCAACAAAAGTCTTCAGTCTGTATGGCTAGAAGAGTGGCAGGAGGTAGAGAAAATTTAATTTACAACTGATGCAGAGACTTTTCTTTCAGACAAAGGTACAATGACTACTGCTAGAATTTCCCTAATTCACATTGTTCATTTACACAGACGTGTATCTTCAACATCAAATCATGTCATTCCTGAACATTAAATTTTGTTTCCCTTACTCTGTACCTATGTGAATTAAATTAAATATATTTGATGGGTTTGAGGGTAGTAAATAATGTCATTTGAACAGCAAAGTCTCAGTATATTTCAAGATGCACGCATCTGAATTTCTTTTCCAACTCTGTACTAACCAAATTTCTGTGCAGGATTAATACAGAAAAGAGAAGCTTAGCAGGTGTACTTGCACACTGAGGCCGGTAGCCCAAGAAATATTGTTATTACCTTGCTAGTAAGGCCACAGATTTTGTAGTCACTCTGCAAGGCCTCAGGACAAGGACTTGTCTGGCTTTTTATCTGAACTTATCTTGGCTTGCCTGGACTTTTGTTTCAGTTTAGTAGCTGTAATGATAACTGTCTTATAACCTAATCTGTTTTAATAGTAGCTTCATTTTCTACTTTCTTACTAGTAGTAATTTTATACTATCATCATAGTAATTTTGATACATTTTGGTAAACAGTAGATAGCAATAACAAGCAGATATCCTGTGTAGAGTGAAGTATGCATTGCAACTGTTTGTATCTGTGTTTATACGTGTATATATATACATATATACAATTCAGTTTGGAAATAGATATCTCTTTGATGAGAGTGTTTAGAAGAATAAATTTAGGCCAGTTTTAAAAAACTTTAAGAACAAAACAGCTATCAATTCATTAACAACACATTTTGTGCTAATGGTTTATTCTTAATCATTATGACTGTTTATCATTGCACATAAAAAAAACCCCTGTTAATTCTTAACATTTATATTCTAAATTTGTTGTGAATGTATATTGCAACAGAGGCGATGCTAAACAGCACCAAAGAAGCGAACACTGAAGTGGGTGACTTCTTTCTTCACCAGTTTTCCCTATTTATGCCTGGTGTTCTCGTGCACCTCACTCACCTTCGCCTCATCAACTGCTCCTTGATGCTGATTAATGTTGTTTTCAGTCTTGTCAGTTATCTTTCTGGTGTGGTCAGAAGGATGCCCTGACTTTTTGCAGTCCCTTGT
>BJBW01013856.1:11904-68600 GCA_004320125.1 Scolopax mira | reverse complement strand
GCATTGATAAGGTCTCCCCTCAGCCTTCTCTTCTCCAGGCTAAAGAGTCCCAGCTCTCTCAGCCTTTCCTCATAAGGGAGATGCTCCAATCCTTGAATCATCTTTGTTGCCCTTCGCTGGACTCTTTCCAGTAGCTCCTTGTCCCTCTTGAACTGGGGAGCCCAGAACTGGATGCAGTATTCCAGTTGTGGCCTCACCAGTGCCGAGTAGAGGGGGAGAATGACTTCCCTCAACCTACTTGCCACACTCTTCCCCCACACCCTTCACACACACAAGGATTCGTTGGCCTTCCTGGCCACGAGAGCACACTGCTTGCTCCTTGTCATTTTGCTGTCTACCAGGACCCCCAGATCTTTCCCTTTAGAGCTTGTCACCAGCACGTCCACATCTAACCTGTATTGGTACCTGACATTCTTCTTCCCCAGGTGCAGGTTGCTACACTTTTCCCTGTTGAACCTCATGAGGTTCTTCCTTGCCCCTCAACACTGTCATCACGCATATTGCCAAGCTCTAGGCATACAATACTCTTCTTAACATAAAGGGCCACCCCACCACCTCTCCTTCCTTGCCTGTCCCTTCTGAAAAGTTGGTAGCCAGCACTCCAGTTGTGTGAGTCCTCTCACCACATTTCTGTGATGGCAACTAGATCATAGTTGGAGACCATACGATGGCCTCCAGCTCCTCCTGTTTGTTGCCCATGTTGCGTGCATTCATGTAGATGCACTTCAACTGGGCTAATCATACCACTATATTTCTGAGAGGGCAAGCATTACTTCCCACCTGTCCATGTGCAGACATTACTGCAGTTACCATCTTATCATTACTCCTTGTGTCTTCACTGCTACATGTGTCTTTCTCTCCCACATCAACTGCTGCAATAGTCTGCAAGGCATCTTTTCCAACTGAGCTGGCTGAACCACTGAGCTGGTTGGCATGTTGGGCATTTCACCCTCCGTGCAGCCCCAAATTGATCTACTGACCCAATCTCACACTGCACGATCATTTTCATCCAATGTATTCAGAATTAAGAAAAACAAATGAACACTTAGCCCCAAGAATCTGATTCATATAACTATGTATCTTACATTACATAGTACATCTCAGCAAATATTGAAATTTAGATTTTAAAAATAAATGCAACAAAAGACTTAACTATAATGAAACCTGTCCTTCTCCACCATTACTGAGAGTGCTTATTTCTCTTAAATATTTGTTTTCTTGCTTTTAAGCACTTTAAGTTACTGTATCTTTTTTTTGACAATGTTGCTGCTTATGCATCAAAAACACATTCTTGGATAACAGATGACACTTTAGAAACTAAGCTGAACCATCTATAATGAAATTGTAAAATTCAATATTAATGATCCGTTTCATTCTTGAACGAGAGTGTATCGCTGTACATCGCTGATGAACCAACCAAATATATGTAATATTCATAGCTGCTTTCGATAGAAACATCAAGTAACATGCAATGCCACCTTTATCCAGAGGGCCTTACACTCACTTCCAACAGAATTCAGCCATCTGCCTGTATTCACCAAGCAAATGAATGAATCATTCTTTCACTATTGTGCCTGCAAAAAATAGTAAACACTGAGCCTTGAATGTTTTCTAGTAGGAGTCAACATCTAAATGTTAGTCCCATTCTGCATTTAATCTCCGTATTAACCTAAATCAATTAAAGGTGCAACTAGCAGCATTAACTGACACTTTCAATAGGAAATACTGAAAATGCCAGTCCAATTGGTACTGAAGTCTTGGTTCTAAGAGCAAAAGAAATTATTTGCAAACCTTAGATATGCAGAGCAAACGATACCTGAATATTCCACTCAGAAGAGTACAGAAGGTAGATTGAATTCACCATTTCTGCACTGACCAGCACTGTAATGCAGCCACACTGGCTGAGGAGGCCCTCCAGAGCTACGTGCTCTATGACACCAATGGAGCAGAGCTGTCACCCCCAGGGCTGTGGGTGAAGAGCTCAGGGGGCTGCAGAGGTACCGCCCAGGTCCCTGGGCTGAGCAGCTGGAGGCAGGAGTTCACACCATGTTCATCCAAATACTCCCTCCCAGTGCCCCTGTCAGACAGTTCATGGGTACTATGTGCAGAACTCAGCCTGTCCTCACTTTATGCATGTGGCTCTGGGAATGCAAGAGACCGCTGACTTTTCTGCTTGGGGCTGTGTTATCTGATTAGTGGTTCTAAATATAACTGAGATATAACAGAGATACTGATTTCTTGACATTTAGTACGTCAGCTCTGCTTTAGAAAATTAGTTTTATGCATTAGTTTTCCCCATATTCTCAATGAGCACTGTGACTTCTCTGCCAAGTGAGAAACTGCAAGCTATAGTTTTTGTTAGGAAAAAACATTTCAAAAGCAGAATAAACCTCAAAAACTGCTGGAAGCAAGTAGACCATCAGTGTGTTACAGAAGGCAAAGAAAAGAAACTTTTGAGAGAGACACTGGGCAAATCCTAGGTTTAGATGTAAGCATTAAATTAGCAAGCATTAGTAATTTTTTTTTTTTAATTTCTCTTTTTTATTAGCAACATTTTCAATGTTTAAGGTCAATCATCAGCAAGTCCCACAGTTCAGAGGTCAGAATATCTGGTAGTCCCCTCAAGGCACACAGACACATGCATTTCTTCCTCATACATTCCCCCAAAGTAGTAATACCTTTCTTTACATTCATCAGCTTAAAATAAAGATGTATTGAAAATACAGAATTTATAATAAGTCTTACAACACTTTCTTTTTTCTCCATATATTTCATCATATTCATCATATTCACAGCAATATAAAATTCAAGGTCATTAAGTAGAGAGTATGATATTTTATTAGAGATTCACCTCAAACTCTCTACATACATACTTGTTCGACATTCTTCATTTTTATTATGATTTTGATAGACTTTCCCTCAGAGAGAGAAAATGATCAGCAAATTAAGTTTTAATTATTTAGGCCCAAACTAATGCAAAATACCAAAAAAAATAGTCTAAAACATTTAGCATCCAAATTTCTAAGAGTGGTAGGGTTTGTAAGCTTAGGTATTTAAACGTAAAGGGACTTTATTTCAAGTACTATAAAAGAGAAACATTGCCACTTACTGGCAGTACCAATGTCTTCGCAATATTTGTAGCCATTTATGTGCATCTTTCAAAAGCTCTATTAACCTTTATACTATTTGTCAATAAAAAGCCCCATTAACATTTAAACTGTGTATGTCCAACTGTCTACTTCAAACAAGAATTGAAAGATAGCCTATAAGAAACAGTTATTTATTACAGGCTACATTATCAGGACCAAGCACATTGAAGATTTTGAAAAGCTCACATTTCTTAAAGTGAAAAAATAAATAAATCAATCTGTTGGCAAAAAGGCTGCACGTGGCCCAAGCAGGATATTTGACAGCAACAAGGGCATCACTGACAACACAGTACAGCTTTGGAAAAAATAGTACAACCAGCTGGAGTCACTTCAGGAATGCTGGAGGTCTACAGAGATCACACTGCACATAAAACTGAAATTTAAATACTGCTTTTGTGGTAATACAGTACTTAGTGCAGTAGAACTTACCTGACATTAACAACTAGCCTTACGTGACATAAAGAATTTGTCTTCATTGGGCAAAAACTTGATTTTAATCAAAGATAACATAATCATTGGATAAGAACTGAAATCACAGCTGTGCAGATGACAGACTCTTCAATCAAGGTGCTGAACTGGAAGTGCCAAAGACATAATTCAACAACTTATGTATGTCCCCCAAAACTTTGTGTCAAGCACCACTGATTTAGTAAAATCCCTAATGTGCTGCTTCTGCAAATGGATATTTCAAGAGGTAAGGAAAAATGATCCCAAAGTCTAGAGACTGAAAGTGAAGTCAATTAGTCTATTACCACTGGTTTTATTATCCAAATCATTAGGGAAGACAGCATGATCTGTTTCACTGAAGAGAAAAAAAATTCACTAATTGTCTTCAAGTATGGGAGATGCACTCACAGTGACAACAGAGGCATTCGTTTCATTGCTTTACAACACAAGCTCCATAGAAAATTTATGGAGTCTGTGGGACAAATGGCACTCACGTAGCACAACAAAAATGTAAAATTCACAAATTGAACAGAAATGCATTTTAGTGGCTTTGCTTCTCCAGGCTCCAGTTTGACAGAGCATCACTTCATGCAATCATTCCTTTCATCTCACGTCCGTCTTGTCTTCTGTTTTTTTGTTTGTCTCTTTGCATCCTCCGAGCCACCTGTATCAGAACCTGTCTGTCCAAGAGCACGAACTCCTTGTAGTCGAGTTGTCAGCTGTAGTAATAAGGGAATAAGCTAGGAAAAAAAAAATTTTAAAAATAAATAATAATAATGGGAATTAGCTTGTAATGACAGTGGTATGTAAGGTTTGACTGATAAGATTTTTTAGACCCATGAGTCCCCAAGCAAATAGACTCTATTGCGTAAACACCACATCTACAAAGATAACAGAAAATGGTAGTAAAGCTTGTGAAAAATTCAAACCAAACTTCTGGAAATTTCTGATAACCAAAACCTAAAATGATTGTAACATTTTTTCCTGAAGTCATCTGGCTAAGAACAGTAGATTGAGTCCTGAGTCAAGAAGATGACCTCAAGAAACACTGTAGAAAAACCTGTAGAATCCCACATTTTGTGCTGTCTTACCCATGTTTGAGAGGAAATCAAACTGTACAGACAGATTTATTTTCTCTTATAAGCAAAACATAAATCCAGTCATATCAGAGAAGACTGGAAGTGCATGGCTTGTTAACAAAGACGGAGGGTTCTACAGAAGGTAGTTTTATTCCTCTTGAGACCTTTTCACTAGGTGTAAAAGCTAAAGAGACCAGACTCAATGACTTGTAAGTTTATTTTCCAGGCTGATTGTTCCTGAAGCAAATCAAATTATTATTTTCATTGCTATTATCACTGGGTCTGGCTATTTGAATTTTGCTGTACTGGGTTTTTTCCACGAGAGCCTCAAATGAGAAGACAAAATTCAAAAACAGCGCAGGAACTCACCTTCACACTAATTTTTTTAAAGGAACGTAATTGTCCAAAAACTTGGCTAAATTGTGGCTTTTCTTGAAATGTGTCATAAAGTGTCTGCTGACTGCATCTCTGTCTGGATAACCACCTCAAAAAAACCCCACTTAACTGAGCACAAAGTATTGACAGGACAAAAACATTTGGATAAGACAAAAAAACCCCCATGACCTACCTTATCATGGTTGTAACCAGCCAACAACAGCAGCAGTGTCAGGGGTAACGCAATATAAGATCCTTGGGCAATATCTTGTTCAGGCAGCTTTCTCTGAAAACAATGAGGACCATGGATTTTTTTTTTTTTTAAACTGACATTTTGACTATGAAATCCCTCAGCTTTAACAAAGTCAGCAGTGATTATGTGGCACGTCCAGCCCTTCCCACCTGACTTCCATCTAAGTACTGCTCTAAGATTTACTTCACCTTCAACTTCAAAGCAGTCCCTTGACCAGATTCTTTCCTCTCTTACCTTCTTCCTGGAGTCTGCTGTTTTTTAAAGCTAATTCACTGATGGTCAGTCTCCACTTTACAGTCAGCCTGGTATGCCTTAATTTACCTGTCACATGCTGCCCAAACCTCTATGATCCCAATGGTAACACTAGAGCAACCATACTTGCACAGCATCTTTCATTTATAGCTGCCATTTCATGTTTCCCTCATGTTTCACTGGCATCTGAACAAGCAGTGATGTAGAAAAAAAAAAATAGATAAAACATAATGAACTCTTCACTAAATTGACTGCAGTGTGCAGAAGAACAAAGACACATTTCTTCCTCAAAGGAAAAGCTTCCCCTGATGCTAGTTTGAAATCTCCTCTGCTTTACCCCTTATCTCACCTCCAATAACTAAAGTGCCCTTTTTGGCCTGATGATACTTCTTTCATATACACAGAAATCTTTAAAGGAATTCTGACAACAATTCTATTTTTCTCCTCCATCCATCAGTTACTGCAACCTTTCAGCTACAACTCCTTCTTGAACTCCTTACCTGTCTCCCATAATATACCAGGCTATTACATCCCTGCCTGATGCCTTAGATGTGGCCAAATTCATTGTCAGTTTAATGTCGCTCATAATCTTATTTACATTTCTATTAATAGATAGTTTGCCCAGGACCACAAAATACATTCAGGCTATACTACCAGGCATTGCTCTCAAGGTGAACACTTATACGTTCAAGTATTTTGTACTTACAGTGGGACTAAAGACCAGCGTAACATGTTTATGATATCCAATAGCAGTGAATGAAACTTGAGGCAGGGTGTAGTCATACTGTGATTTAGACAATGTAGAATCCAGAAGCACCACGTAATTCTGTGGGTAAAAAATACACTCAGTCTAAGTCTACAGCATCAGTAGCAGGCTGAGATAAAATTGATTTAAAGGCAAAAGTTAGTTTAACAGGCTTCAAACCTTCTGAGACACTGGTCACTTCAGCATGAATACATTACCGCAGGAACAGCGGAAATAACGCTTCAGTGTCCTTATGGGAAAAAAAGTTAAAGTGAGCCAAGCTAATTATTCAGCAATATTCTTACCTCTCCATCTCGGAGCAGTGGTGGGAAATGGAAAAATAGGGATAGGCCTAAGTTGACTGTATGAATTGGGTTGTCAAGATTTTCACTTTTGTAGAGCTTCACCTGCGAGGAAAAGAAGAAAGCACAAACCAGGTATTTCTAAGCCTGCACCACAGTAGATAGTTAAGACATCCCACACCTCAAGGGAGAAAAGCACTTCAAAATTCATCATGTGTTTTATAAACAGAAGATTGTTAAGTAAGAACACCAGGAATCGTTCTAATCTGGGACATGTTTTAAAGCACTTGAAATAACTTAGGAAGAACTGATGTCTGACATTTTCATGCATCTAGTGTATTAAAAGTAGCATATGCCGTGCATCAACCAGAATTGAGTAATTCTTTTAAATAATCCTAGCAGTTTCACAGGAATGTGCAGCTGGGGGTTGTTCCTATTTTCTGATAGGATCATTTTGCTTGATTTCAATTTTTCTACATTCATTTAACAAGCTAGACATCCTAAGCTACAGAATAGGCCTGAAGTCCTCTGCAAACACAGTTTGCTCAGAAACCAGCCTAATAAAGACAGGATTGTATCATAGTTAAGCAGATATGCACCCATCAATAGCACACCTGCATTACGTGCAAAACAAGACCCAACCTCATATGAAACAGGTAAAGGCTTGGATAACTTCCGCACAACTACATATTGACAGCAATTCCTATTTGCTTAGGCTGAACTGCAATTGTCTATATTTTCCCAGGAAAGACAGGAACCTTGCTCATGTGCTCTTCAATAAAGTCATATATTTTCCCTTCACACCTGCTCTAAATGTTGGATCCTCTGGATGTCCCCCAAAAAACTCAACGGCTTAGCAATGAGACCTTGGCAGGTGAGATGCAGAACAGAGTAGTCTGAAAGAAATCCAGGCACTGTATTTATTTTTTTAAGTAACACTTCAATAAGCTTTTAAGCCTAAGCAATGGTATTTTAATTCACACTAACACCTCTTGCAGATACTTCCAGCATTTACACTCTAAGCCAAAAGGATCATAAGTATTTAGCAAGGTTTTTTTTCAGATCACAATGCAGTCTTTTGAATTTTGAAAATTTTGGCTTTATTATTTGTCTCATAATCTCTCTTCTAACCATACTTTTAAATTTGTGTGTCCTATGGTATTGTTGCGTGCACATGACATCTTCTTGCTAGCAGACAGATATGTCAAGAATTGAAGATATTTCAAGAATTAATGCAGAGGATTCATTTCACCCCTGGTGTTTTGCCTTTCCAATGGACCAGGCATCCTTAATCAGAGAAGCAAACCCCAAAAACATACAGGACAACTTAAGAAAGTATTTCTTAAACATACTGACGTGACAAATGGAAACATTAAAGCAAAGCAGTGAGGAACACTGGAATCTTAATTCTATGCAGTATTCAAATTCACCTTTATTGAACTATTAGTCATAATTTGAATTAAATGTGTACTCTGGCTACTGAACAATTTACCCTGCAAATTTTACCCTGCAAAAAAACCAAACATTAGGAAACCAATGGTAAATACGCTTGACAAAGATGAAAGGCTTGAACTTACACATAATGTGGAGAGATAGTCAGAAGATGTAATTACATTTCCACTTAAATCAAATTGATTAATTTGCCGGAATGCTATAATATTAATATCATCAATGTCACTGCTCCCAACCTGCAACATAAAATACAGTGATGTTTTTACCAACAGAGGAACAACAAACAGAGGACAGTGAGCACAACACAAATATTGCTCATAATTTAAAATAAGAGTTAATTTTGTCCTATACTAACAGCACAAAAACTTGAAGGCTTTTCAATTGCAAGTACTTTTCCTCCAGAGTGCACAGCTCACAATTGCAGGCGTATGTATTATCAGCACAAGGCTGATGGCATTAAGTTAAACTAAAGAGGGAAGAAGCATCGGAAGCATGCATTATTTTGGAAGAGGCTGGGTTACGCCTGATGTCTGAGTGTTCGTCTTGGTATTACGCATCTGTGCCAAGAGATGCATATTACCATGCTGGGATGTTTACACAGTTGATTAATGAGGAATATGCTCATATCATAATATAACTTACTTCAAAAATACATAACTCTATATTCTTCAAAATAGTCTAAAATACAAAATATTTGTGTTTCTAAATCTGAACCCCAGACAGAGTAAGGTCAAATAGTAACTCCAGTAACAGACAGCTGCCATATCAACAGTCTGGTGCCATCGAGGCTCTATATTTTTCTTGCAAGTGTCCTTAAAGGCTTCACTCTCCTGGAGAAAACAGCAGGCTGTCAGGATACTATTAAAGTAAAGTACTGCATCCAGACGTCACTTGCAGTACATAACCTTCAGGTGATTTTCTGGAATTTGGGTTGTCATTCTCTTCCCTTTCCTAATGAGCAAGCACTCTTAGCAAGAAGACACTAAGGACTTGAAAGATTTCTGCCCTTCTGTTTTGCAAAGGAGGGCAACCTAGTCAGGCCTGTGTCTGAGCTCCAATAATGACCATCTTCCACTGAAAAGTTCTGGTCAGCTAATGAAGGCTAATTAACCTTTCCTGGATGACAAGAAATAAATGTGAGGCAATTAATCTGAATCTTAAAGGATGGTTTTCAATTCAAAGTTATTATTACATTTCATAAAGATTTGCTAGTCTAAATGACAATTTAATCTATATCAAGACTGCAGGCTTTGGACCAAGGAAATCATAACAAAATCTATCTATCAATCAGTAACTCAATAAGAATATAGCATAGTATGACAATTTATGACATCCTAAAGAAACTAATGCTTTGATCCACACCATAAAGAAATACTGAAAGGTATTCTACACATTTATTCTCTCATTTCTTGGTTTATAATTTTTCTGACTGTGAAAGAATTCTTTTCACTTGTTTATTGTTCAGGCTTTTCTTATTTCAATTTTAAGCTATGGTGCCAATATACAATATCAGGCCCATTTTCAGGGAGCTAACTTGCTGAAAGCCACTTGTTTAAACAGAATGCATTCGATTACATCACTGCTGATAGAACAGACATAATGCCCAGACAGATGCATTTTATACTTAAGTAATACTACACACAAAAAAAAAAAAAGAAAAAATTACCTCAATTGCACGATGCTGTGGTAAAGCTCTTTCAATGTGATCATTGCCTTCAGCTTTGAGTTGGACATGATATATACAACCAGGCTAAAAGCAACAAACAATGATAAATCCCCAAACTGAATAATATGTACTTAAATTTTAGAAGACAGAGATTTCATTTAAGATACACCACCCAAATAGATCTAACTCTATCCAGTTAAAGTTTTCATTAACCCAAATAGAAAATAAAACTCAGTAACACCATTAGGGGTGTTTACAGACAGCAAATACAAAAGGCCTATCACAGAACTTTCTCTAGTTTATTGTATGACAGTATTAAAATAAATCATCTGCTGTGAAGTGTTATAGCTAGAAAGAAAAATACATTAAACAGGATTAAAACCTGATCAAACACTGCTTTCTACTTCAGCATAATTGCTTATTCCATACATTGTCATCCCAGAAATTCAGCTTCCACGTTTCCTGCAGAACAGCTTACTTCACAAACATGCTGCACAATCATCATGATACATACACTCAATATCCTGCTAAAAATAAGCCATCACAGTATTTTCACAAAAGAAACTAAATGCTTTTCCAAATTATTTTGTCTAAGGAAAGGCTCTGCTCTAACATCTGGCACATTCAGCACATTGACCAGGGCTCCTCTCACACCACAGGACCTGTTCAGTGTTTGTGGGAGGCCATCACAAGATGCCGGAACCACGTTCCACAGACTCACACTAAAAGTGTTTTCCCCCTTTACTAGAATGAATGTTCACTACAAGATAGTGTAACACAGAGAGACTCAAGGAAATCTGAGCTAACAAATGTGATGGGAAAACAGAAATTGGTAGCTAATTTAAACACATTTTATTGCTCAATTATCAACACTAACATAAAAGCAAATGACAGAGAATGTTCTATCCTTACCAGAAGGCCACGTAGCCTGAATTTGCCCTCTTCATCAGTTATCGTGTCTTCTCCATAGATGCTACAATCTTTCTGCCCCACAGCTTCTACTGAGACTCCCTGCTCAGGCTCACCGTTTAAAGAAGAAACTGTGCCATAACAGCTAGAAGTATAAAGAGAACCAGTTGCTACAGATGTGCAGATGCTGTTTTAATGCACATTTTAATGAAATTTTATTGTTATAACTGATTGAAAAAGTACCTAATATCTTTAGCATGAAGAATAAAAGGGGAATTTATAATGTATATCTTAAACTGATTAAAGCTGCAGTTCACACACAGCACAACTTTAGGAATTCAAGTCCTTGAATGTTAGCACCCCAAAGGCAAGGAAAGGAAGGATCTTGAAGTCAGATACCTGAATTGGTCTACCATCCCTAGAATACTCTTCCCCTGTCCCACTAGACATAGCACAAGCCACTTCCAATGTCATAGACACCGTGCTTTTATAGTAACGTTTCTCCTGACAGTCCTGCCATCTGGGCTTAGCCACATGCATGAGAAAAGGCTAAAAGAAGTACTTACAGCATAATAAAGTTAAATTGCACCTTTAAAAGTGCCTTCCAAACCTGCAGAACAGAAATGTATTGCAACAAAACACACATTTTGCACAGCATTTCAGCTCTACTGACCTGTAAGCTGTTCTGTAACCAGTTATCTGAATTTTAAGATTCTGTCCTTCCTGCACTTCAATCATTTGTGATGATGGTTCAAAGCGAAACTCTTTCATCATGGGTTTAAAATAATACTGCCCTGGGCTCTGCAAAGAGGCACAAAACAAGCTGTTTACTGACAGTGACACAAAAATTCACCATCTCCAAACAATTATGTTTCTGCAAGAGCTCCCTAAGGAGGTAAAGTTCTCTGTCCCAACCATAGGTAAAACTGGTCAGAAAACAGCACTGAAAAACAGGGAGCATGCTGGACAATGAATCAATGGAACTTCACCACGTGTTAAAGTATGAAGAGAGAAGACAATTATGGCTCTAGAACCTTACTGCAAGATCTCAAGGACACAAAAGCAACCAAGAAAGATGTCTGCAAGGAAACTATTCAGGCATGTCTACACACATGTACACATCAATAATCTAATTAGATTTCTTTCCACTAAAGACTTTCAAACGATCATCAGCAAATTGGCTTGTTTCATGTTTACAGACTGCAAATTAGTAACTGACATTAATCAACATCATCTACTACCTGTTGGAGAGAAATCTCTTCCCAGGTTAGGTTTCACATCTTTCACTTGCTAAGATTGTAAGTGCTGTCCACTCTGAAGGACCTACATCTCTCATTGTGGGTAATGACTTCAAAGAAGACCATACATTCCCCTGCCACTGAAGAGAGCCAATAGCATCCCTATTTTGGAGGACAAAGTAACACAGCATCACACATGCAGCAGCAGTCAGAAGAGTCTTTCAACTTACCAGATTGGAAAAAGTCAGCATGCCATTATCCTGTGTGAGGAGGTTGGACCGAAACACCCCTCCACTGAGAGACAAGAGAACTCCAGCAAGAGCCTGGTCATCCTCTGATTTGATCTATTTTTTAAAAAGCGATAGTTTTAAGTGTAAATGAGGGTTGCTTTACAAAGAAGGGCTTAATTCAAAAGCCTCTTGCAAAGTGCACAGATGTGCTGGCTCTGAGCACTCAGCTGTAAGCAGGAGTCATGTCTGCATCCTGCAAGATGTGAACTTGAGGACTGCAGAAGCTTGTGCTCTTAACATCTGGGCAGCCACAACTGCACATAGCATGTGCAACCAGAACAGTCATTTTCTATCACTTCATAGGACTTGCTGGGAGCAAATGGAAGAATGAAGTATTGCAAAGCCTGGAACTAGGCACTAGTTGGACTGGAACGTACATGAAAAAAATCACCTTGAGGGATAAAACTCATTAAGAGAAGGTGGTCTAACTCTACAAAAGCAAATAAAGCGAGTCTTTTGGACTGCAGGCTCTAACTTTCACTCTATAGACCTTGCAAAATCTTCTGCACGGCAAGTCATGGTCTACAACTAAGCTCATCCACTGAGATCTGTTTCCCGATAACAAAATTATCCCCAAATTCTACACCCATTTGTATTTGGTTGGGACACATGGGTTAATTTTTTTTGCCTGTTTAGCTCTAAATGCACATACTATTCATTCAGAACACAGAATGTTGAGAATGTTACCTCAAACGTCACCCCAGCAAGAGCGAAAGCCTTGAAGTCCCCAACCGTTCCTTCTACTGCAGTCAAAACAAACCCTTCTTTCTGAGCAGTAACTGTATATTCCAAGTCACTGTGGAGTGGCCCAACACTTCAAATAAAAGGAAAGAAGAATTCGTTTTAAAAAAAGCACTTGGATATCACACACACGTTGTCAAGTCACCATCACATTTAAACTAAAGAATCCAAAAGTTCAAAACAAATCTGTTAATTACCTGTAAGCACCTTTGTCATCAGTGAAAACTGTGATCAGTGGAGAAGTTGCTCCCTTTTCGCCAATGACAATCTCAACACCTTCCAGTTCAGGATGAATTTGCCCCTCCAGAAATAAACCTGCTTTTCCATGAATCTCTATCAGCTTTCCAGGACAACTCTCTTGGTTATTGCAAAGGGAATTTAAGACAAACAAGAAAGTAAAAAATAGACTTACCATTCTGCCTTACAGAAAGAGTTTACCTACTTCCTAAGTGATCAGTTGATACTCTTTTACCTTAGAATAAGAAATCAACCCACATAATCACAACACATCTTAAAACATCTGAATGTTCACAAAAATCAATAACTAAGTTCCAACGCTATAAGCACATCCCCAAAACAAACATTCTTGATCTTCTAAGTGCTTTGAGGATTCAGTAAGTTATATATACTGCAGCCACATGGAAAAGATTCCAACAATATTCCTTTCTATCTGATACTACACCGAGCTTTGACAAAATTTTTCGAGATCAAATTCAGGTCAGTGTATGTTATGCTTGATGACTTAAGTAAAATTTTATACCACCCCTCTCCAATGTATTTAGAATGTGCACAAGAAAGAGGCACATAAAAAGAGGCACCTACCATTTTTTAGTGTTTTCAAAAGATGCAGGTTCTCTTAGGAACCTGAGGGCAAGATGGACACTGACTTATCAAGTAGCATCAACTGATTGATGATAACCTCGACAATTTTGAAGTTTACTTTTTCGGGAGTATTTTTATTATTTTAATTCACTACCAAAAAAAACCTTAAAGTTGAATTTGGTTACAAACTCAGAATACAGACATTGTTTCTGCAGAACTATTTTTCTAGATGAGAGTAATATGAACAATGCTGAGAATCTGTAATGTCTTTCTGTAATGTCCAGAAATCTAGTTCCTTCCTCTTGTGCCAGGTGATCCTGTACAGCACTTGGAAGCACATTTTGATATTAAAAACTTTACTTGTGCCTTCTATCAAATACCCATGCTTCTAAACTCCAGAGGCAAACTGGCACAAAAAAATAGCTGCAATCAAAACTTTCCTAACATTAGCTTTGAAAAATTATTCATACATTCATCCAGAAGGATACATTTCTGCCTTAAAAATCTACTGCTTTCAAACTAGATTTTATTTGTATATACCTCCACTAACAACTGTTTCCACATAAGGCGGGTAGAAAAGCAGCTCCTTTGATGAGGGTGTCACAGTAATTTTCTCTCCAGACCTATAAAACACAAATAAGATATGATTAGAAGAAAATGGAATTGACAGCTCTCATGTAGAAGAGAGTACTGCCTATTGACCCAAGAACCCATTTAAATACCCAAAGGGAAAAACATCAACAATCACCTAAGTGAAATTCATATCATGTGGTATTAGTTTCCATTTAGCTGATAGTCAACATGAACAGGCACAGGTATCGATACAGCAGCTCTTTCCTATATGGAATATATCCCTATTCTCTTTAGTGGAAATAGTATACACCTCAGGCATTGTAGCTTGGTATTACCTTGCCCAGTATGAAAATTCATATAAGAAGGGTCCTTGGAGTTCCTCCACCACTTCTTGCACTGGTGGCTTTGTTCCTTCCTCCTCTTGGCCCTTCTTTTCTCTCTCCTGTCGGCGGGTCTCAATTTCTGCCAGCTGCTGCTCCCTACGTAACTCCTGTACAGATTTCAGAGGCCCTAAAACTAAGGCAGGTTCACTGTCAATGGATGACCTGAAAACATGGAGGAGAAAACAAATCACCTTTCATATGGAGAGATAAGAGACTGTTACATCTATTAATTAGTACCTATATACTACAGGAGACAAGTACCATGATTTTATTTTTTAAAATCCATTCCTTTTTAATCCTGTTATTTACGCCAAGCATAACTAAAACTTTTAACATCTGTATCAATCAAACGAGACTAGAAAGTCCCATTCATAGGTACTACAGGTAGCCTACCTGGCCTATAGCAGGAAGGGACTTACTTGCAACTCTCACAAATTCTGTCCCATCATAGTATAACCATTCCAGAAGTTACAGCCCTGTTGCCTCCTCCTCCCCTCTGCCATGCCTCAGCATCCCACTGCAGAACCAGTGCCACATGCTACATTTCAACCACTCTGCAGAGTCCAGAATCCAGGCTTAGCTTAGGTTGTGGTAGCAGAGTCTTGATTTTGCACCATACACCAAACACCAGCTCTGCTGCTGGGGCAATAACCTCCCACAGAAGTGCTGACAAGCCAGCAGGAGTGGTAAACTCTTAAGCAAAAGGACCAGTTTGAAAGAGTACCTTTAACAAAGCCCTAAACTAAAAGAGAAAGGCTAGAATTCCAAACCCAACAACAAGCTTAATACAGAAATACAAAAAAAAAAAGACTGGTAAGGTCACTCATTTTTTCAGTGAGGAACTTACACTCATTCTACCTCTCAGGAGCAGAGTATGCACAGAGAAAATAACCTCTATCAAAAAATAAATACTTCCAATAGCTGGCAATTCCCATCTAATCTATCTGCCCTATACATTTCAACTATCCATCTATCTTGCCACTGTCCATTGAACAGATTGTTAAGTTTAACCAAGTTCTTTAAACCAGCTCAGAACAATGCATATCATTTCACTTTCCCTGATCTTACATACTCTTTCCTAGCAATTTCTTCGAGTCTCCAACCATACTTTGTATCTTATCTTCTGTTTCCTCTACAACAGTTTGAAAAAATTGTAGCAGAACATTGCAAAATTCTCTATGAGGAGTGAACTGAAACAATGACGATTATTTTTCCTACAACCAGGATATCAGGATAGTTTGGTCTCCTGCTTCAGTCTTCACCTATACTCTATTTTTTCTTTTTTAAGAGAAACAGGTACTATTGCTCTATGACACAAAGTTTCTTCGAGGCTTTAAGGTCTTTCTCTGCAAGTTCACAGACAACACAAAAATGTAGCAAAAAAAATTTAGTCTTAAAAACTACTAAAAATCTGTACAGATATGCACACAGTTTCATGGTATTAATAATATATTACTACAGTCTCACTTTTGAAACATAACAAGCCATCACCAAAAATTGTTAAGAATTAGCTTTATTTTGGTTGGGTTGGTAGGTTTTTTATTATTAACTGAAAGCTAACAGGTCACTGCCATGGATCTAGTACATGAGCATAAACTTTAAAAAACAACTGTCTTGCTTTTAAATCCAGAGCTGTTCCTTTTATATTGATGGCATTCTACAAAGTGGATTTTGGCTGAAAAGCTTCAGACAAGGTTGAACAGAGACTGAGCTGCCTTCAAAGCACTTGCCAATAGTATCAAAAAATCCAACTGACCTAGAAGGTCAGCATAATATTCACCTCCTAAATTGCTTTTAAAATCCTGTTGGTTCTGTGATATCTCAGTATTTCTTTTTCAGCTGCTGTAGTTGCCCAAAAGTTGCAATTACAGGTTTATTAAATTCAGGGAACTTGAGGCAATGCTCTGCAGGTAATTTGTTCTCTGAAAAGATGTTTTCTACACTCAAAACGTTTGAGAGCCTATAGTCTAGAACAAGTGGACATCAGCAGAACATTAATAAAGCACTCATCATTATCAAATACTTCGAGGCAAATCTGGCACCTCATACAATTAAAGCTGTTCACAAATCACTGCTCCCTAGTGAGCTCTCTGTTCAGCTAAACATAAACTGGCATGTTAGTGCCAGAAAACCACTCTGAGTGGTTTTTCTTTTATAATCCTCTTCACACCAGTAACAATGCTCTAAAGCAGCAGATTCTTATTCTGAGGAAACAAAAAAGGAAAAAAAAAAAGATGCCAGTGCTAAAGAGCTCAGACCTAAGCTAAAACAATACCCTCTGAATTCTGAAATTTCAGTTCATTAAAGTGCAAAAAACCTGAGAAAATCATTCTTTTTTAACATGACACACAAGTAGAAAAGGGCTATATTGAAATGAAGTGACAGTGTCCAAAATGAGGTCTGGGAATTATTTATCCATCTACAAAGAAGTTGGAGCACAGCTTAGCATAAAATCTTCTTGCAGTCTAGAGTTGGATGCCATCCCCTTAGAAAGCAGTCACTGTGTTATTAAAACCAAAGTAAAACTTTATAAGAGGTGCCTTTTTCTTCCCATTTTTATAGCTCCAAGATTTCCTTTTTCTTACTTAATGGTAATAGTCACATCCATCAGTTTATCTGTCACAATCGTGCCAAGGACATGGTGTCGAACTGCAGTGAGAGTCAGTATACTAGGAGAGGACCTGTAAATCCAAGTAACAAAGAGATTAATTGAAGGTCCCCCATCTAAAGCAACTAAAGAAAATAACCAAATCTTGTTTAGCACTTTGTGCTCCCATCTCCAAGTTTGAAGTGCTTTATAAAAGACGATATACAAATTACACAGCAAAGCTGTAAGGCTGGGACAATGGCATATTGGAAACAGAGTATTTTCCAGTTCTAAACCCCAAACCACTGCATGACATTGCCCAAATCAATTCCTTCCTTTGTTCCTCCTACTTCCTCTCAAGCTAAAGCTGATTTGATTGATTTCGTATGTACAATCCCTTTACACACAGCAGAAGGACACTCCAAAGTGTGTCATATTAGACACAGTTCACCAAGACGCCCCACATCTAATAGTGCTTTGCTGCCAAAACAGGGCTTCTGCTTCTATCCATTCATTCACTTTGTGCTGTCTCTCATGTTTAGCACATCTGTCTTTGAAGCATTTTTAATTCACCAACACAGCAGAAAAGAATCAGATTTGAATGCTGAATTAGTTTTCTACCATGTTAATTAATTAGAAGTAGTCTCAGAGCAGAAATCCTCTTTTTTGAAGCAGAGACATTAAGCACATTGCCAGATGACAACCTATAAATAACTAATAAAATACGGCTGTCATAGGAAGATCAGCACTGCTAACTTCCTATTAGGACAAATATTTATACAACTTGTAAAAACTAGGTGGAGCACAATCAAATCACTACAGAGTCATGGCACTAGGGATGTACAGTGGTGGTACAAGCCTCCTAGTAAACCTACTATCCTACCTTCTGCATTTCAGCTGTCACAATGATCAACAGTTTCCACTTAAGTATCTTCACTTTGATACAAAGCACAACAACGTTAGACAGAGAAGGCTGAAACAAATATCCATTTAAAGTAGTAAAAGCATATTTAATGCCTATCATTAATTGATTGGTTTTTTTAGGACTAGGAAGGGCAAGAGAACACATATGATACGCTTTGCTAAAGCTTCCCTCTATATGTTAGAGACAGTTGAAGCAAAACATCCTGAATTGCTGAAAGCAAGCAGCTGCAGCAGAAGGAAGCTTTATGAAAGTATAATGATAGACTTAAGATCAAAAACATGTTCTTACGTGTCGTAAGTGTAATACTCATGTTCAAACTGATGGCAGGAACGTGGGGTCACTTCATAAACACCTGTAAACATTAAGTCATAGAATGATTCACTGCAAAAATTCAAGCTTATTGTGTTGACTGAATTCTCAAGATCACATGAGACCTGAGGTATAGAAACAATTACAAAATTTGACTATATGTCTACTGCATTTCACATAGACACTTGTAAGTTAAATTCACCTCTGTTCAGTCACAGATGACTACTGGAAGCTGTGCAGCGTTTCTAATGTACACAGATATAAAACACAATTAGGCATCACTACAGATAAACATAATGACAAACACAACAAATAAAACAAGCTCAGAAGTAACCTAATATGGCCCCATGGATGATACGCCTTGACTGATTACAGAACCATTGCATTATCATGTTGTGAATGAGACCACTGGCTCTAAGGATGAAATGTTCAAAGATGAAAACTGAATCAAAACCATGCACATTTGTTAATTGTTTTGCTAAGGGGCCATAAGAGAGAACTAGCTCTAAGACATTAAGAGGAAAAAAAAAAATCTGATTTTAAAACATTCTTTTTTCCTGCTATAGATAACCCTGTAGTACTTTTAAGAGTTATCCATCAAGAATCAGTCTATTCTAATGTGAGTGGCAAATAGAACTCATATGAACGAAATCATTCATCAAAGCCCTTCACCGATAGCAGAATTCTAAAAACTTAGAGCATTCACATGCATATGTAAATAAAGCATGCCAATGCCTCTCAGAAACCACAACAGATTTTTATTTTACTATTTTTTTTAAATTCCCAGCAGTATTAGTTGATTGAGTCTTTTTTGGTTTTTAAACTATCATTTTAGAGGTGTTACCTGGCTTTGAAAGGCAGAATCTATTAACTCCTTTGGACAGGTTATAAACACCAACGTTCTCTGGTCCATTTCCATCCTGATAAAATTCCTGTGAAGCCACAGCACAATTCACTATTAGTAACTACCAAACAATAAAATGAAAACAGTATTTGCTTAAAGATACATTAATGTTTTTCTTTTATAACAACAACTCAAGACCGTTTTACCAAATCCAAGAAACAAATCCCAAAAGCACTCTAAAAATCAATGTTGTTGTGCTATATGACTCCCTAGAGACATGAGGAAGCCTTGATTTCAAGCATATTGCAACCTACCTACACAAGCTCATTAAAAAGATACACAGAAATTTGTTACCTACGTACCAGTGTAATTGCGTGAGAAAGAGAACACCTCAGCATATATCCAGTTTGCCTGAATTCTACTCCCGAAACATCTTCCTCCATGACTTCCAACTCCAAAGACTTATTCTTCCAGCACCAGTCTTCATGTACAATGCTTACTATAATATACACCACACAAAGCATTTTAGTAATGTAAAACTGTATGAATCAGGGCAAGTTTTGTGGTATAAAAAGCTTGTATCTCTCTAACTTCCCTGGCAATAATCTTCAAGGCCAGATATACGATGACCCTAGTAACAGACCTGGTTCACAGCACTGAAGGATCACCAAGATCCTCTCACAACAGAAAAGCTATTATAAAAAGGAATAATGAAGTCTAGCCACCCTGGAGAATTCTGCAATGTGTACTACCATTGCAATAGTCAAAGAAGCCCAAAGGAGATCAGAACTTAAGTCCAGTTTCACATGACAGAAAGATCATAGAATCATAGAATCATCTGGGCCGGAAGGGACCTTCAAAGGTCATCTAGTCTGACCCCCCTGCAGTCACAGGGACACCTCCAACTAGACCAGGTTGCCCAGGGCCTCGTTGAATGTCTCCAGGGAAGGGGCCTCAACCACCTCCCTGGGCATCCTGATCCAGTGCTCCACTACCCTCACAGTAAAGAACTTGTTCCTAATGTCTAATCTAAACCTGCTCTNNCTTTGTGAACAGACTCTCCCCAGCTTTCCTGTAGCTCCCCTCAGGTACTGTAAGGCTGCTACTAGATCTCCCCGAAGCCTCCTCTTCTCCAGGCTGAACAACCCCAGCTCCCTCAGCCTGTCCTCATAAAGATGTCATGACTCATGTATAAAAAGAGCAATCAGCATATACTCCTTCAACACCTTTCACTGGAAAACAATTTATTTTCATAGTAGGCCAAGGCGGGCTGGCCAAAACATCTATTGTTAGCACAAGAATGAGGATGTGCCCCTGCTCTTAGGCTTGGGACAAGTCAGTTTACAATGAAGCCCTGTTTCCTCCCACCAGCCACGTAGATTCTCAAATTCAGGGACGCAGTTACCTATAACCTGACAAAAAGATTAAACATAAAAGACTAAGAAAACTTGATGCACTTATATAGTATTTTCCCAGAGAGTTACAGAAGTAATTCCATGTTGGTTATATTGTAAACAGCACCCATTATAATAGAAGTATACAGATTAAGTCACAAATTTAGTTACTAAAGTAACACATCAAGCAGTTCCCTGCAATCCCACCTTTGTATTTGCCAGGTAGCACATTTTCAAATGTGAAAGCCACTGAGTCCTTGTTTCCAGAGAGTTGCAGGTTGCGTTTTTCACCCTGGCGGCTCACAGACTGTAATGTCACCATCAGATCACCACAAGCATCTGGGCATAAAAGAGGAGAAAATGAGACTGCATTCTAGCTTTCCAGCTTTGCCTCCAAAACCCCCACTCCAAGCAAGCTTCACGTGTACTAAGATTAAAATAATTACTCTCTTCCAGTAGAGAACATTTCCAATTAAAACTCTTCTTTCTTAAGCGCATGTTTACCAGCACTTCTTAGCATTCTCAGGAAGTACGAGACTGTTAATCATATTCTTTTATTGAATGGCAAGTAACAACCAGAGGCCAACATTAAATCCCTGGGTCCACCTTGCTATGCAGACACTACAGGGTCCAGAACACCCCTGAGATACAGAACAACAAATGCAGAGAAGATTCAGAGAGGAAAAAGGAAGGGGTAAAATGACAGAAGTCAAGTTCCAATCACCAACTGCTGAAATCAGTGCGTAATCAAGGAAAATAGCAGGAGAGAGGTCCTTAGGCTAAAATAAAGACAAAAAGCTTATGAAAGGGAACAGAGATTACAAGCTTCTGTTAACATACTGTTAACAGCCTCTATCCTACAGGTTTGTACAAGTACCGATTTTCTTCTTTTTTTTTTTTAAATGTCTTTTTTGCCTCCAGTATTTCTCTGATTGATATACAGTATCCCTAGAGTCAGCCAGGAGCATTTCCTTCCAGAACTTACCTATCTTTTGCAGAAGTCAAAGGAATACTTACTTATTCCTAGCATGTATTAAAAATACATACATAGCTTTATTCCAAATTTTATTAAAGTACTTTATTAGGCTGCAAGATCACCCAAAAAAAGAGCCACTTTATATATGTGCTGGAAGTTAATTTACTTACCTGCTCACGGGGCTAACCTCAGCAAGCATCTTGATCTAAACAGCTCACATTCACACATGCAGTGCTAAAGTTCTCTGTTCCCATTTCCACTTCACTTTCAAAAGTGGCTTACCTAAACAAGAGATCTTCCCTGAGACAGACGCCAAAAACTGAGAGAAGGTCACATCCATTACTGGTCTGTCTGTAACAGTAACAGGGAACATTCTGGGTTTCAAAGTCAATCCTGCTCTGGTCTCAGCCTCTGGAATAATTACCTGTAGAGTATATGACATCAAGACATCACCAGCTTTTAGGTGCCAGTTCAAATACACCCACTCTGCTGAGTTCAATACGCTTATCAGAAGTTAGAAAATGGAAACTTACTATAAGCCCCAAGCAAAGCAAAACCAGCCTCCCAAATATGGTTTTCAAAATTATGTATTAAAAATCCTCCAAAGAACTGCAATAAAACTGAGCTAAAAGTCCTCCAAACAGATCAGTTTTAAAAGTCTGAGCGAATTTCGCTTCAGGATTCTACTTCTACATTAGGTTATTTTATTATCTATGAAGACAGTTAGAGGCCTTATAACCCCGCTCTTCTTATCTTCTAGCCTGGATTATCTCCCACAATGCAAAATTCAGTGGTTGTGCTACAGGTTCTGCTGTGACCTGTAAATCTCAGGAATGATTTAGACACCTGAGAAAGGTACACGTTACATATCCCACTCACAGGATAATATATACACAAGAAGCAGCAATTTAAAAAATCACAACTAAAGAGAAATAAGAACTTTCAACCCCAAATGATCCGATCTCCTTTGAGCAAATACAAAGGACAAGGAGCATGGGAATCTTGCTTTATTAAGAAAAAAAAAAAAAGAAATAACTGGTATTGTTTAAATTGTGCAAACAGGAGAAAAGGACCAGGAAAATCTAAATTCAGCTTCTCGAATTTTAGAAATTAAATGTTAAAAATCTTCTAAAAACCTCAAATCCTACAATAAAGAAATGGAAGCTGATTCTTACCTGAACATTATATGTACCCGATTTTGCCTTAAAACAAAATGCTCCGTGAGGGTCAGTTTCTGTTGTAACCAGTGATGCTTTGTCCTTGTCTTGAGGCATCATGGTTACCTTGTATTTACTGATCTGTTTCACTGTGTCAGGGAAACGAGTTACTGAGATCCGGCCACACACACTGAATCTGTTAAATAAAGCCCAGCCGTCAGAATACGGTGCTGTAATTGCTCAATGTACCCATGTACTTGCACCTTCATTTGCAAGGGAGAGTTATTAAGAGGGTACTCTAAGCCTTAACTAGGATGGAGCAAAATATTGTTGAAAACACATTACCCTGCACTCACACTGTCATATTTACCTTTACTTTCTTGAGCAGTATTTAGTTCCTGACAACAGTACACAAGTCTGGGCATGACATGGGAAAGGACCACCCACTTTCAAGACCTCTTCCACACAGCAAATTACATTTTCATCATGACTCCAGTACTTACCCCGTTGCAATGATGTTTGCTAGCTGAGGTGTGTTCGGTGCAATCTTCACTGTAATTGTATCAAAGAAGAGATGCTCTTTCCTGGCATGAATTGTGTATGTGCCTGTTGTTATGTTCTCAAGGCGGAAAGAGCCATCAGCTTTTGTGTTTACTGTAACAAGTAAAGAGATGAGTTAAAAAAAAACATGTCTTGACTGTCTATCCTTATGTGTCGAAAGATAATTTACACTGCACAACAAAAAAACAGCATTATGCTCTCTTACTAGACCAACCTTAATTTCTGTATTTCAAAGCACAATTTGGCATCTGATTGAAAGAAAACAGAATAAATTTTCTACAGCAAAACAAACGAACACCCAATACTGTCATCTAAGCCAGAAAACGCAAAATTAATCAACTGCAGGAAAACCAGTTTAATACTTCAAATAAATTGTGAGAGAAACAGCGTATTATCCTGAAGGTTTAATTCCATCTCATACACTAGTCCTCTACTTAAGTTTGATACAGGCTTCCTTGCAGCGACAAAGACCAAAACCACTTCATACCTTTAATCTGATTGTTCAGAGTCACAGTGGCATCAGCAACCCCTTCTCCTTCAGGACCATTCAATACCCTGCCTGTGACAGAGAAACCCATCACATGGAAAACAGGCTGAAACAGGAAAAAATTTAACATGAACCATTACTCCGTAAAAGCAAACACACACCTACAGCAATCAACACCGACTGCTTTCCCCACATACACAGACATAAAGGAAATTTATTTCCAGCTTTAGGAAAAAAAATTTACCAGGATAATCACAACACAAGTACATATAAAAGTCTCTAGGCATACCTTTCCCCTAATTAGCATAACAGATTCTAAACTTATCTGCATCAGTACAGTTCAGAAGGCCCAAGCCACAATCATTATGCCATTACAGAGGGCATTCTGCAAACCATACACACTTACAGGCTCTTCTCTAGAGATGTGACAAACTCAATGAATAATTTTAAGCAACCTGAAAGATTATTGCGTTTGCAATATGCACATGAAAGTGAACATGGTAGACAGCTTTTCCCTATTTCCTTTCTTCCTAGTAAAAGGGACTGAAATGTAGAAATACAGCACTATTCTAGATATTGTCCTCTACCTGCTGTGCTCCAGGGTATGTGTAACAAGTGGCTTCAAACTTCTTACAAAGAAATTTTTCCATAATACACCTGTTTTCTGCTAAAATCAGTTATAACTTTACAGGAATGAATGTCACAAAAAGACTATTTCCTCTGAATGCCTTACCTCAATTTGTAAGCTATCATGCTCCACAAGGAAGTCCAATCTAGATGGAGCTACATCAAAGGTAATTCTCTCTCCCCTGTAGAATGGTATCTGAAAGAAGACACATTACTTTGACTCCTAGGATGCTATGACAATGGAATTGTCTTCCTTTACCATTTTCTATGTCCTTATCACTATCAGACACCTCTATGAAGGGTCAAATGGGCTTCAAACTTCCTGGAAGAAGTAACTCAGAGGAATGAAGATAAGAATAAAGGCAGTATTTCAAGACTGTTTGATGGAAACCATACTGAGACTATCCAGAGACAGAACTACCTAGAATACAGCAAAGGTACCTAGATGTGCAAGAGCTTACAGATAGGAGACTGTATGATCACTAGAAGAGTTAAAGGAATGAGAGAAGTTTGAACAGTCATTCTAGGCAGTGCACGACCATGCTCCTGCACTACCCAGACATGGTACCCAGACAAAAGAAAATGGACAAAAAAGAAAACAGAGAACTTAAAGCACATGAAGTCGCTGTAGTCAACTGGAACTTCAGTCTCCCAGCAGCCTCCAGGTGTGGTTCTGTGACTGACAAATGTATTCAGTAATTCGGAGCCTGATTTGCAAATAAGTCCTTCCTCAGAAACCACACCACAGAGCCCTATCGCGGCAACTTACTTGACTCTCATATACTTTAGATTGGAGGTTCCTATTCCAATTATTTCACCCACTTCAAATATTTCAACTACTTCTGTTTTAAGCTACAAAGTTACACATGATCTAGTTTAGAAAATAAAAGTTAACAACTCAACAGATAAACAAGCAATGAACTTTCTAATCACTCACCACAGTGTATTTCCCACTTGGCAGAGAAAGAAAGCTGAAAGATCCATCTTCTTTTGATACAACATTGCACAAATAGGACAGGGATCCATCTCTTGACTGGAATCCATCCACAGGAGAAATATTGCAGCCTACAACATCCTGTGGCAATAAATACAATACAACTTTTTTCTCATGGGAAAACAAGAAAGTAATTCCAGGTGGGATGTAGGAGGGTTCAAAACACTATATTGCGAATGAAGGATGGAAGTACAAAACCATTTTAGAGGCAAAGTTTGATAGCATGTCTTAAAATTCATGTATAGCTAGAAGAGGAAAAAGCAACAAATAATGAAGTTTATGGTAACAAGTACAGAAAACTGGAAAATTCAACATCCTCTAGTACCCCAGAACTGCACTCTATGTCTTAACTGACTTCAGTTCTGTGGACAAGGTTAACATTACAGAACAGAGCTCTACTCTACGTCACAAATCACGGTACATTTTTTAGTGAGTTTCACAATGAGTTTCACGCTCATTTCATAACACACTTTTAAGGTGACAATAGAAGCTGTTGAACTTTGTTTTCACAAGAGGGCAAAAAGCAATTAAGACCTCATGCTGAAGACAAATTACAGCTATGGTACGGTGAGTTTCAGGATTTGTCTGGCAACACCTTGTGTCTTGTCCAAGAAGCTGGTCTTTCACCACGGAGGTGTGATCCTCATGAAGGAACACATTCACTAACGAACACTTAACATACGAAAAGGTGTAACTGGAAAAATACTGCCCCAAAACTGTGGCCCTTAACCCTGCTGACCCACAGGGAACATAGAGATCACTAACATGCTATGAACCATATCGCATTTTGCACTTGTTGCTTGCTTCAGTTCAGGTCTGAGTTATCTATGTCCCTGAACAGCCTGATTGTTGAGGAACCTGGTTGTTTGAAAACAATAATGAAGAGTTTAAAAGAGTAGAAATTAAAATAATTTTCTAATTTCTGGTATCCAAATAATATGTAGACCTTAAACCTCAATTTTGCCAACATTTAAACAGATAGCTATTGTGTCACACATCTGAGTAACTCCATGGAGGTGATGTGAACACTCATCATGTACACAAATGTATTACAAGGGCCTTGTTGAAAAAAAAACCACACAAAAAGACAAAATTACAGCTTGATGTGTTGCATAGTTTATGTTATCTTAATGAAGGACAGAGATGAGTAATAGGGCATTATGAATCTACTTATATGTTTCTTATTTATGTCCACACTTATACTGAAAAGGTACTGATATACCATTACCTCTTTAGCGATTGAAGAAGAGAAAAGGAGAAACATGACCCCTTTCATTGGTTCTCCATCACTCCTTACTGACCCAGAAACATTGTAGCCAGCAACGATCAGAGGGCTAGCAGCATACGCATTAGAACTCGTCACCCGCACCACTGTGTTTGACTAAAATACAGAAACACATACATTTTCATCAAAAGTAGGCATCTCATTTACAGCACCTACATAACAATCAGAAGTTGTATATTCAACAACAGAAAGAGAAGCCAGAGCAGCAGTACTCAAAGAGTGTCCACACGACGACACTTTGCAAAACAGTGTTTTTCCTGTTTCACTGATTTAGGAATTGGTCAGGATCTCTGAGCTCCTCAGAAAGGAAGCAATCTGAGAGGCAAGGATTTCAGCATCTGCTATAATATTCGAGCTCCTGGAAAATGTATAAGATTAGATGACCTTATTTGCCAGTCATTCCCGGACTGGCTCCAGCACCTCCAAACTGGGCCTGCACAAAGCAGTTTCTTGACAATTTAAATTAAATTTATGAAAACTCCGTTAACCTTGTACACTAAAAAAACCCTTCCTCCCACTAGTTGATCAAGACAAAGTCTAGCAGACCCACCCTCACTAAACAGGTAAACCAGAACTTTTGTAGGTTCTAACCTCTTTCAACATCCAGGTAGGATGAGATGCAAAGATTTCATATTCCCCAGGAAGCACTTTAAAGAAAGCAAACCTGTAAGGCAAAAAAAGATTACACCTCTTCAGGAACAGTCATAAGCATTTCACATTCTATATACATTAGAAAAAAATATTTCAGAAGTACTCTAATCCCAGTCAATACAGCAGAATTGAAAGAATCTTGTATAAGTGAACAGCATGTACCACCCACACTCACTTTCCTCCAGGCTGTGTAATAGTTGTTTGTATGTTTATGTCACTGCCAGCATTTCTCAGTACAACCTGGACTCCAGCAGGACCTAATGTCTGACCTTTGCTGAGAACCTGTTAAAATGAAGAGAAACCAAAGTATAAGTGGATAAAAATGTCTTGCAGAGCCGAAGTAGAATGTTTTTTATGAAAGTAAAATTAGCGTAAGATGGAATAAATAAAGGAGTCTAACCTTTCCGTTCACAGAAAATCCTGTGAACACAAAGTTAATATCACCTCCCTTTGTGCAAATGTCATTAATGCCATCCACATGGATGTCTACACTGGTTGGTTCTGAAGGGGAAGAACAATGAAACAGCATGGTAGTTAGTGAGAGGGCAGTCATGACACAATTTTACTTTAGCTCTACAAAATTCTAACAAAAATGCATTAACTCAAGCACAAATATTTTGCTGTGGAAATCTTGCCTTGGCAAAGCTAAAGCATTCACAAATCCTGATGTTGAAAATCCTCTTTCCCCCTCCCATTGCAGCCATTTCTGTCAGAACCACACATTCCTTCAAATTAGTTCATGCGTTAGTCAGTGTCTATGTTATAGCTTTATTTTCCTCTGGTACAATAAGTACATTTTAGTTATTAAAACCATACAGTAGGGCTTATCTCTTTTGAAAAGCACTTGATTTTTCCTGCCAACTGCAAGTTAGATGTATGTAAGTCCCACGCTGCAGATACACTGTGCTATTGTAAGAAGACATAAGAGCACTTACCGAAACTCCACCCTAGGGGAGGCTCAATTTTAAGAATGAAATCCCCCTAAAAATAAAAAAAAGTAATAACTGTATTCACTGATCTAAATTCAATTTAGCTAAAGTATGAGAAAAGAAAGTGAGAACACAAGCACCATGCTGCAGAGAGTAACACAAGATTCAAGTGGCCTGTTCTCCTTTCCTCCTGCCCAAGATACTTTGTTCAAAGCAGCAGCAATATCTACCCAGACAGGCTGGGATGCTGGGCTCATATCCAACCAGCTAGGAGCAAAAATTAAGCATCATCATGTTTAGACCACTTCCAGACCAAACCTGGCTTGTGTTCAAGCAGCTTAGTGCTAGAAAGTGTTCAAATCTATCTCTACCTGCCCAACAGATGTGCTCTAAATCAGTCTTTAGTATTTCCACCAGGAGGTTGTACTCAACCACTCTCCCAAAAAAAATATTTCCATCCTATTAAAAGCTTTGCGCCAAAAGGGTATTAATCTACATGAGATCCTCTTTAAATCAGTGGGCACCACATACGTTCTGCCACATATGTTTTGAAGTTCATTCAACTTCAGGAAAGGCTCAAAAAAAGTCATAAGAAGAACTCACTATTACAAAGCACCTTACATTCTTAGATTGGGAAAGGATGGATTTGGGAAGATATGACCTTTAAAGGTCCTTTCCAACCCAAATCATTCTATGATTCTATTTCTGATCCCTAAGTTCACTAGTTCTTTAAAAGAACAAAACACTTAGAGCATCTGAGGGCAGCTTGTATTTCATTTGAATGTAAACATCTTTCCAGTCTAAATAGACATGAAACATCTGACATATTCTAAGCTTCCTGTATCATTATTTTCTTAAGACGTTTTTAATACCTTCAATTAGTCATTCAAGTTATGTTCAATTCAGTCATATCAAAACACATTCTCATACAGATAATTCTATGGGTAGATAACCAAAAGTTTTGTATGTACTCTGCAGGATCCTGTAGTTTTCGTGCAGTGTTTGTACAGCCAGTAGCACGTGGTTGTTGGCAGTAACTCAGGCTCCCAGTGCTACAGTCAAACAGCACAAACACACCACCACAGCTAAAGCTGCCTCTTCTCAGGATAACACTTAGTACTAAGAAATAAGATATCGAATACAAAAATAAAACAGCTGAATGTTAGGTCCAAAACAAACTTAATCACGTCCTGATTCAAGGGTTTCTATGGGTGGGTACTGTTCATGTTTAATCTGCCGGCAGATCTGAGGGCAGAGGAGGACATGGAGGCTGCTCCTGCCTCCGACAGAGGAGACAACACAGGTATGGCAGCTTCTTACCTTATCATAGAGGGGAATCATGAAATACCCATTGTTTGGAGCGCAATCTGTCTGGTATTTCAGAGTACCGTGTTTTGTATATAACTTAATCTAAAAAAACGAAAGAAAAAAAAAATATTTTAAAAAACGCGAGCGACGCTGGAACCAGGCACTCTCCAACCCAGTGCCGTTTGCACAGCAGCGCCCGGGTGTCTCCAGAGGGTCGCAGGGAAAAGGTTCATTGCGAGAATACACCCTGCCGGGCACAGCCGGCAAAGGGCCGGGAAGAAAACGCCTACAGAAGAGCCCCACTGCTACCCACACCATGCCGCAACCAGGCAACTCAAGCAGCAGCCGGGGCGAAGGGGCTGAAGTCACGCCGCAGCCAGAGCCCTCCCTGCCGGGCAGCGCGCAGGGGCGGCCCTCCCGGCCCCGGGGACGGGAGGGCCGGGGCGGCGGCGCCCACCTCGATCAGGGAGTAGTTGATCTCCACGTCCGACTTGACGAAGCCGCCGCAGCCCACGACGATGTCCTCGGAGCCCCGCGCCAGGCCACAGAGCAGCGCGCAGAGCAACACCGCCGCCCAGGCCTGCATCCCGCCGCCGCTTCCCTGACTCAGCGCCGCCGGAAGAGCCGGCCCGGCCCGGCCCGGCGGGTGCTGCCCCCTGGCGGCCCGGCGGCCTACGGGCCCGCTCACGCCGCGGGGTGTCGCGCCCCCACCGGCAGCTCTCCGCAGCGGAGTCCTCACCGCTCCCTCCCCGGGTATCACCCCGAGCTCCTTCGTGCCGCTCCCGTCTGAGGCAACGCGCCGCTGCTCCCCGCCGAGGCCGCCCGCCTACCCGCCGGGGCTGAGGCGAGGGAGCGGCGCCGGAGCCACCGCCCCATCCCGCTGTCGGGCTGCACCAACCCGGCCGTGTCCTCGAGGAGCTCCCGGCCGGACTTTGCCCGCCGCCCCCAGCCGGGACGGGACGGGGCTCCCCCAGGCGCGAACGTGGCACTCGGCCGCTGCTCCGTGAGGACAGGCCCGTCCCGCTGGCGCTGAGGCGCGCCCCGGGGCGCCGAGCGGAGGGTCCGGGGCCGCAGGCGGACCGCCCCCACGGAGCCGAGCCGTGACGCCCCACCTGCACCATCGGCGGGCATTATGGCGGCGGGCTGTGCGCTGTGCGGGTCCCGGGAAGGCCCCGCCGGGCTCTGGGTGAGTGAGTGAGTGAGCGAGCGAGGGCCGCGGCACCCGCCCCCCCCCACCTCAGGCGGCCTGCCTTGCCTGGACCCAGCGAAGAGAACGGACAGCGGCGGCCAGCCCCTGTACGACCGCGGGGTGCGGGGGCTCCTCTCGCGGGGGGCCCAGGGACCGCTCCCCGCCCGCCCGGTACCCGCGGACCCTCCGCCCGGGGCAGGTGCCAGCGCGGGGTGGGAGTCCGGCGGGCAGGCGGCAGGCCGTAAGCGGTGAAGCGTAGTCTATCAGGGGCTGCTGGTGTCATGGACTTTGCCTCACAGGGACAAGCCTTCACCCATATAGAGAACTTCATCCAGTTACTGCACATGTGGTGAGGGCTGCGCGTGCTCCAGCTGCACTGCTGGAAGGGCATTGAAATTGGTCCCTTTATTGTCTTCAGAAAGCGTCCGCTGAATGACCCTCTATAGAAATACCTTTAAAAGGGCTCTGATGAGCTCATCAGTCCAGTCTCATGTGGATTTCCATCCTGAAGGTTGATAAACTCCCCTAATTTGTGCGCTGTTATCTGCTTCCTCTTTTCATCAAGTGATTCCTTTCTACTAGCCTTGCTTTGCATCACAAAGGACTCAAACCACCTCCGCTAGCTGCTGGAATATAATAACCCTCACCTGTTCATCTGCAGTTTGCTGTATTTTTATGCTAGTAGATGAGATGCAACTGTTCATTCAAAAAAAAAAAACCAACCCTACAAATGGATTATAAATACAGCTGAGGAAATGGAGTTGCGATGCAGTTTATGCACTAGGACGCTTCTTTCCTCCTTATCTCCATTTCCCCAGTCTTTCCTTAATGACTATCCTGATAGTTCCCAAATGCTGATAATCTTTTTCATTCCCAAATTACTTTTTCTCATTTCACATTCAATAACTTAAAATTCTTCTCTTTTTTTGTTCCCCTCTAGTTCTGATGTCCTTTCTTTGGCATCTCTCACTTTTCCAACCATTCCCCCCCTCCCTTCTACTTCCATTCCCTCCAAAATGCTACTGCTGAGTCCTCCTTCCCACACCTATGACACCTTGCTATTCTCCAGCAGCCCCTTTGTTGCCAAAAGTTTTTTACATTTAAAAGCCTAAATCACATTTTTCTAGTGTTAGAGAAGATCCCAGTTGTAGCATTAGCAACTTCCATTAGCTAGTGAAATTCTGCATATATTGGCTTTACTGTTTCACTTCTGTGTTGATTCTGTGACAGGACTGGAACCAGACATGGTATACAAGCACCCCAAGATTTTCCTGGTGTTTTGAGAGTACAGTCATTGCTTGGATCCCTTGTGTCTATCTTTGGATCTGTTTTCCTTTCTACTACTTGTATCTTCGACACAAAAACAATGGCTATATCAGGATATCCCACATCTTCAGAACCAAAATGGTAAGGGTGGAGGATGGGGTTTGATCCTAATGTTATCACGACTTTGATGCAGAATTTAATTTTTCTAAATCATTTTAACTCTTTTTTGATGATCCATGCCTGTCTTTGCTTTGACATTTACTCACTTGGGTAAAGTTAGGCCAGTATAAATCAAGTAAAGGTTTAGGAAGCACTGTCAGGAGATCTTCTCTCTACTTCTGTTCAATTCCCCGCTACCTCCTGTAACACTCTCTGTCCCAAACCTGCTGCTCCACCTCTCCAGCCTTACAGCCAGGCTGCTTGGGGCATTCAGTTTGGTAGATCGTCCCATCATCATTTCAGTCCATTCTAACGTGTGTTTGCTGTCTCTGACCTAGGTCCTTGGATTCATCCTGGCAATATTGTGTTTTTCCAATGTCTTCTTCGCACTGTGGGAGGTAAGCCAAGGAATCCCACGGGCTCCAGTGTTCTTCATTAGCCCCGCCGTGGTGGGAATCACAACGGTAATTCTTCCTTTGTTTTGTCTGTTTGTGGCCCAGCTTAGGCCTCCTGGGGCAGATACTGTGTTTCTCAATGTCTCTGAGCACAAGTAGAGCTCAAGGGGAGCAGAGGGAGATGTGCATTGTGAGTTTCTGCTGTGTGACACAGGAGGGATTTGGAGTTGGGGCAGACCCAGGGCCTGCAGCTCCGGCACAGAGCTCTGCGGGCAGAGTACACCTTGCAAGAGCCGAAGGAGCAGTAGTGTTTAGAAAGAGGTATCACAAGAACAAGACAAGATCTAGTTTCTCATAACCATGGTATGTGATTTAGCATGGTTTAGAGTGAATGCGATTTCTGTTCAACCTAAATGACTCCCTGTATGTCATTGCATCTGCATAGCCTAGATCCTGTTGGCCCATGTGTAGTTTTGTTACTTGCCATTTCTGGAGAGACGTTCCGGAGTGCAAAATTGCACATAATGCTTTTTAGTTTTAGCCTTTTAGGAACTGCAGCTCTGAACATCTTGAAATGTTTGGGCGAAACTAACTGATTTTTCTCTGTTGTATCCATTAAATTGATATGAATTTTGGCACTCTGTTACCAGCTATTTATTTGGACAAATTTGTACTTCCTTGCAGATCCTTGCCATGTTCCTTATCCATGTGGAAAGAATGATGGGCATCCGATCTTCAGGCATCTTGTTGGTTTTCTGGCTGCTCTCATTCGTGGCTGCAGTTATGATGTTTAGTTCCAAAGTCCAACATGCCCTGGAAAGAGTAAGTGAAATCATGTACCTGTAACACACAGGGGTATGAAGTCTCTACACTACGGGGCTCGTTGACTGTGAGGTGGAGAACCAAATTGCTCTCAAGAAATGTGATGAGAAAAATGATTGATGACACTTTGTCGTATCCCTTTCAATATAGACAGAGTGTGGTTTCCTGAGAGCGGGACAGGTTTCAGATATGAATAAGAGCAAACTGAATATAAACCCTGTCACTAAAAACTGACCTTATGCCAGATTTTGTATCATCATAAACATGTTGATACATTATACCTTTTTATTATTTGGGTAATTGTGGTAAATGTTCAGTTGTGTACTGGTTGGGTTTACACATTTGAGGCATTGTTAGTGGCCATTTTCCTCAGGCAAACAGTTGTACCTTTACATCACAACAAGGAATAAGCAAAAGTTCATATTGCCTGTGTGTTTTAAGTACTAGTGGAACACCATGTGGCCACTAAACAAAAGACAGTTGGAACCTGCTTGTTCCTCTGAAGATATGTTGCTATGTTGAATGATACTCAGGCACCAGGCTTTTTGTAGAAATAACACTTTGCCCTTTCATGCAACCAAAATACAGGTCCAAAAACACTCAGACGTTTTTCTTGGTTTTTCTCTTTCTCATTCACAAATTAGAGCACCCTTCATGGAGCCTCACTTAAAACCACCATTATAAATAACAAATGTGTCCATTATTTATCATTTTCTATGTTCCAGTTTCAGGAGTTATTTTTTTAAGCAGCTTTCCATAAATGCAGTCTAAATAAATGCAACTCACGTTTCAAACCGAAACTCAGAGCTGATGGCTGGCAGAATGTGAGAAGCCATCTTTCTCTGCTGATTTCACATGAAGGTTTTTACCTCATTCCTAACAGTTTTCTGTTTCCTAGGGTTTCCTGGAAGACCGTTTCCGCCACATTACAACTTACCTTTATGGTAGCCTGGTGCTAGGAGAACTTGTGTTATTCTGCTTAGTTGATCACCCTCCCTTCTTCTCTAAAGCTGTGAAAAATGCTGTAAGTGTAACGTAGCTTTTCATAACACATTGCCTCATTGCTCAAACAGGAATTTAAATTTATGTGGATACACAAGAACACAAGTATCTGGGAGATCAAAGATGCATCATTCTTAATAAAGGCTGACAGTTTTAAAAAGTTTACAGGCAATTTGGAATAGCAGTACCCTACATATGTTTTGAAAAACTAAAAACCTCTGCTATTAATACTCATCTTTTTTTCACTGAAAGCAGTAGGTAGGGCTCATACTGCTTCCCTCTGCTCCCCTGTGCAGCAGTACTCTGTTTGAGGCATGAGTATGGTAGAGCCCTGTGCTTCAGAAAATTAATATCTTTGCTTCTCCATCTGAGACATTATTCAAAGTATAATTCTCCAAAGTCTCCCAATCCCACTCATCCTCCACAACATGTTTACATTGTCAGGGTCAATGAATGGGGGTGGAGTGGGGGTGTAACTTTTTTATTTCTTTTCCTGGGGAAGCACAGAAGGGAATTATATTAATCTGACACATACCCTTTTCTATACATAAATATCACCCATGTTTTTCCTCCCATCAGTGTCCAGAAGCCAGCAGCTCTTTTCTTTCCAAAATCACATACTGGTGGTTCTCTGGGTAAGAAAACACAAAAAAAAAAAGAGATATATTTTTGCTAGAGTACCAGAAAAAAACAGCAGCATAAGAGAGGGTGCAGGCGACAGCCAGTACACCTCAGCCTCCAAGTTAGCTTATGCAGTAAGGATTTAAGTTCTTTCTCTGGGGTTTTGAGGTATTCTTACAAGATCAAATTATAAAAAATTAACTTACTTTTCTCAAAGTAGTTTGAAACACAAATGTGTGATTCTAGATAATTCTCTTTCCCCTTCCAACTACCCTTCCAGTGCCCTCCCAATCTTGAAATAGACCTCAGCAATCTCAGAAGTTCACTGTACACCAGCCACAGGCCTATCTGCCTGCCAGCCCTTCCTGTAACAAGTGATGGGCAAGGGGAAAACAGTGAGTGAGAACATTGGCCCAGCCTGCTGCTTAGCATTGAGAATTAAAATGATTACATACCTTGGGCCTAATATCTGCTATCATAAGGCCTCGTCTGTGTTTCACTGAGCCACAGAGTACATTAAACTGAACTTTTGTCCTCAACTGCCCAAGAGCTAGCTCTCAGTATGGACTAGAAATTAGGGCTTACTTGCAAATCTTCATTATGTTGACAGAAGATAAGCGTGGAGACTTGAAACAAAACTGCTGTTCCTAAACTTTTATATTTATTCTAGGAAAGGATAGTCCCGAGTAGTGTTTTATGTAAGTAAGTCCCCGTGTGCTGCCTGTAGTGCACTGACTTAAAGCCCATCCGTTTTGACAATCTTACAGGCACAACAAATTCTTCTGTGCTTACCTTACAGCAGTCTGTGTGTTCCCCAGGCTTGTCTGGAAAGGCTGTCAGCAATCTTTGTGCATGGACGACTTGTGGACAGTGAGGAAAGAGGACTCCTCTGAAGAAATTGTTGCCTGGGCTGAAAGAGAGTGGAAGAAGTATCGCAGCAGAACTCAGCAGTGAGTACTTGATCTAGAGAGTGTGTCATGGACTCAGCTGAGCAGTTTCTCTCTTGCCTCTAGATAATATAAACAAATATGCTCACGGGTGCTCGTGTGCCATCTCAGAACAGGCTTTAATCCCCTCCATTCCCCATGGAATGCCAGGAAGACTGCTTCAGCACATATTCAGGTTCTGAACATAAGCTCTGCTAGGTGCTCCCTACCTGGACAAGAGAAAGGTTGAAAGATTTAATCCCACTGAATTATTTGTACATTAAACATCAAGAAGAAAGGATAGAATACATAAAATTGTCCAGATAATGCTCTGCTATGAAAATTTGAGGGTGTTTATTCTTGAGTGGATGAGTGGTAAGTGAGTGAATTCCTCCTTTGTGTAAAATCTGATTTTAAGTATTGAAATCTGCTGGAGAACATCCTTTCATTCTTGGAAGCACAGAACTATAGGGTTTTTTGAGAGAGTTTTTTTGCTGAGCATTTATACTGGGCATGGCATCAGACCAGCGCAAGATATTTAATAATTTTTTGAAAACAGCAGATCCCCAGGCTTTTTCCAGTTGTGGCTAGCTTTCTCATTCTTTCTTTGTTTAGAAAAATGGAGTCTGCTACATTTAAAAAGGGTCAGAAGAGTGAAACTGGCATAGCAGAAGCTGAAGAGACAGAGGTTCTACTGCAATCAGAGCACAATCCTAGCAGTCCCTTACTGAAAGTGTTTTGGAGTATGTTTGGAACCTATTTCCTTCTCAGCACTGTTTGTTTAGTTATCTGTGACTTCTTCTTGTTTTCCATCCCAAAGTTACTAAGGTATGTGCCTATTTGTAATATATTTCCGTCACATGTACAAGTTTGGCCTGTGCATGACTTGACACAGAGATGTGTATGCCAGCACCCATAGAAGTGGACATGCAAACATTTATCTTTTGAAATCTCCTATTGCTAATGAAAAGAGATGGATTTTCAGGTGTGCTAAGCCCACAGTCAACTCACTGGGGTGGGGGGGAGAAGCAAAAAACCACTATCGAAAGCTGTGCATACTTTCTCCACTATTGTATTCCAACAGTGGAAAGGACAAGCTGCATTAAACTTTTTACTTTTCACTTTTCCTAAGCCTTTTTACTTGACTAGAACAGGAGCGAATTATTTGATGGTTCTACATATCACATCATTTACACAGGTTGTCAACCATTTGCTATAGTCTTAAGACTCTGTGTTGCCTGACCAATTATAAAGCATAGCTGTGCATCCTAGACATCTTAAGTAACTTCTATAGTCAATTGACATAACGTTTTGTAGATTGTGTTGATACAACACGAACTTGCATTACAGTATATTTTCAAGGGCAAAAATCACTTCTTAGTCATTAAGATTAAGAGAAATTCTGGAAATGTCAATGACCTCCTTAGATTAGGGCTCCTAATTTGCATGTTTATGAAAAATTCATGTGATTCAGGAGCCATCCTTAATACTGAAAATGAGGTCTCTGCCGAGAAGATGCTGAGATCAGAGATTACTTCAAAACAAAGAATAGTCAAATGTTAGAAATTAGGATGTTATAAGACATAGGATACTTAGGATTTTTTCCAATTCTTCTGCTATTTTACCAATAAACATCAGACAGAGAGAATACAGAAAAAAACCTGGTATTTCTGCATTTTTGTGTGTCACATATTTCGTCATTTCTACATGGATTCATCAACATTTTGCTCTTGTAGCCTTTTCCTGGAGTTTGTTGAAGACCAAGAAGCAGCTGGCTGGCATGGATATTTCTATGCCTTCGCTATGTTCCTTTTGGCTTGTCTCCAGACTCTGTTTGAACAACGATATATGTACATGTGTCTTGTTCTGGGATTGAGACTGAAAACTGCAGTAATGGGGCTTGTGTACAGGAAGGTGAGCCTGGAGCATCCTGCTCAGCCTCATTTTTTTCTACTGCTACATTAGTAGTTTTGACATCTGTTTTTAACAATATCAGGGGAGATGTTATTAGAAACTACTTTTAGGATGTAATTCTGTGCTATTTTCATCTCTGATCAGCATGTGGGAGGTATTTTACTAGTTGTTTTTCAGCTCTTGCCTCTGAAGGGAAAGCCAAGAAAAGGAAAGAGGAAAAAGAAACATAAACTTTCTTATGCTGTAGATTATGGTTGGGGAAAAAGTGTACATTCTTCATGTTAAAGTGAAATCACATATCCCAGGCAACAGCACATTTTCAGTACCTAGGATTTGACATTTTTGTCTATATTTTTTTTCTTTCTGTACAAGGAAGATAAAATTGTTATATTTTTGGACCAAAGCTGTTTGATGACTCCTTTCATTTCTTCTCTACCCTTTCCTAGATCCTAGTCATGTCCAATGCATCAAGGAAAGCAGCAACAGTAGGTGAAATTGTTAATCTGGTATCTGTGGATGTCCAAAAGCTAATGGATCTGATTATCTATTTCAATGGGACCTGGCTTGCTCCTATTCGTATTATCATCTGCTTTGTCTTCCTGTGGCAGGTAAAATACGATAACAGTCCCTATCAATCCCTTCCTATTCTAGATATCAAAGGAAAAGAGTTTTCAAAATTCTGCTTAGAGTTTTGCTGGTCTGAATATCCTCAAATTGCCATATTTTTCTTAGCTCTGAAGCATTGTGGATTCCCTTTTCTTTTTAGAAGATATTTTTATTGGTATAAAGTCCTTACCTGATCCTTCACTTCATCTTCTCACCTGTATAATCAGCATTCAGGCTCTTGTAGGAAAAAGACTGCATATGGTTCTGCCTCAGATTTTCTTGTGTCACCTCTTTTTTTCAACCAAAATGCAGTGGCCTGGCACAGGCTGAGAGTCCAGTTTAAGCTCCTTGGCGTACTTACAGAACATAAAGCAGAATGGTCAGAAGTAGCAAGTTGATATACTTCATCCCGAAGCCTGGTTACCACAAGCTCAGTGAAACATTTTGAACTTATATGAGATTCAAAACCAGTATTGGATACACTGAATTCCATAGGTATCAAGGAGTTTAGAAAGGAGAGAGAAAAACTTGAATTAGAAATAAAGGATGATAATCTAACATATCCTTTTTTCCCCTTAATTCATTATATACTATTTTCTCGGCAGGATAAAGCCCTATTTCTTAGTCCCTGTTTTTGGCAGCACACCAAATGGATGTATGAGCACTATAGAGACAGGTGATTCCCAGGAGCTTTCCAGAGGCCTTTGAGACCTCCTTTTGCTAACAAGAATGGACTATGCCTTGTACCTGGCAGGATAATATGACCTTATAACAATAGTATAGACTTTGAAAAATCATCATCACTTTTCTATCGATGTTGACAAGCTGAACATGGTTGCATGTAGTTGGAGCATAACTAACACTTTGTTTGCTAGTGTTCAGTGACCATTTGCATAGAGAATGCTTTTATCTCTCTGTATATAGCAGCACTCGCCTCTCTAGCCAACATAAGCTGTCTGTAGAGAGATGTAACTGAACCATGAGAAACAAGCTCTCTGTTTTGATACTCAAGTCATTATGAACCCTGGTAGCCAAGAGCTGTCTGTCTGAAGAGTACGTGGCACAGTATGGTGCTACCATTTCATCTCATGAGTTGATGTAGCTTCAGACAAGCTGAGTTGTTTGGTTTGTTGACAGTTTGGGTTTGTTTTCTAAAACAAAACCTGGATTTGTTTCGGTTTGCTTACTTGTGCCAGCCACAAGATGTCCTCCTTAATACATCCACGAAAAGATGGGCAGGAACAGAAATGATTTGAATAGTCAGTGGGCTTCTGGATCACTTTCAGCACTAATGTAGTTCCTTTTTAGGGAAGCAAATAAATTCAGCAGAGCATGATGACAGGAGTTCCCCAGCCTGGAGAGCTAACAATCCACAGTGCTTAGGGAGCACAATTCCCAGGAAAGGCAAAGGCAAGATTAGAGTAAAGCCATTTAGCCATTAGGGATGTTAGGCATAAGTTCAAATAAGAGGGAAGGTGAGAGAGGGGAATGGAAAATAGTCATTTCTAGTAATCTTCCTCTTTCCTTTTCTCTCCTGGCAGCTTCTCGGGCCATCTGCCTTGGCTTCAATTGCTGTATTCCTTTTTCTTTTGCCTCTGAATTTTGTGATCACCAAGAAGAGGAGTCAGTTTCAGGTACATTTTGCTTCATAAAAATGAAGTGGTTTTCTGACTTGAATTATGCTAGGGTACTACTTTTAAATCTAAGTTAAAAGCTGTTGTGCTCTTCCAGAAAAGGATCACATGGAACCCAATGCTACCAATGATTACAGCAGGCATGATGGGAAGAAATAAATAGAAAAACTGTATTGAAAAATGTACTGAAAAATGTACTCAAGTACACTAACATTTCACATCACTAACATTTCACATCAAGTGAAGCCTAAGTTTAATACTTACTATTCATACTGACCACAACTGTCTGAAGGAACATAGGAGGATTTGAAGCCTGCAAAGCTTCTTGAAGTTTAGAGTAAGGTGTTCAGTTCTTGCATGTTTAGTCTTTTGCCTTGTTTGCCCACCTTTTCTGTGTTTTTTATGTATTGCCAGTAAAAATAAAGATCTGAAGATGAAGAGAAAAATATTTCCTAGCCTGGAAGATTCATTGGCAAAGCAGTATACACAGCTTAACTGCAGGGAAATTTATTTGGAATTCATAAGCAGGAATAAGGCATTTTTCAGAATAATTGCAATGTTAAACATTCAATCTATTAAATGATAGAAGTCAAACTTTTATTACAGGAGATCCAGATGAAACATAAAGATGAGCGGGCCAAACTCACCAATGCCATTCTCAGCGACATTAAAGTAATCAAACTGTATGGCTGGGAGAAAACCTTCATGGAGAAAGTGCTTGGTATCCGGAAGCAAGAACTTCAGGCACTAAAAAAATCTCAGATTCTCTTCTCAGCATCTCTGGCTTCTTTCCATTCATCAACTTTCCTGGTGAGTGGTTCCTACATAAAACATGCTATTACTTCTGTTTCTCTTTGTACTCCCATCTGGACAGATCTTTCCTGTGGGACAGCTAAAGATAAAGTCTGCATAGGGGAGCAAGTAGTCTCACAGGAGTTGCTGAGCCCCAGTGGAATCAGCCACACAGACATTTACACTGTCCAAGCAGTTCCATGGATAAGTGGTCTGGTCTGGCAATGCACTCCAGGCAGACTGAGCCTGCTTTGCAAGATCCACCTGGAGATCTCCAGCTGTGCAGAGTTCATGGCATAGTCAATAGCTACACAAGCCACTTCTGCACTTGCTGTTGCAGCTCAGCCATATGTGTTTTCTATGGGAAATGGCTGTGCTTTCACCTTGCTGTGGTTGCAGCAACAAAACTTCTTTAAAGCAGAGCAAGCAAAAAATGATCAGACTTGGTTTTGTCACCAACATGCAAGACCTTTGCCTCTGACATTTTCAGGACGGTAACTATTTTAACTAACTGGGTTCCAGGGTCTTTGAGAAGGGGTCTGTCACTCTTGAACCATTCTCTTCCCTGTCTGATGCAAATGGTTTGCTTTTCCTTTGCTCCCTTTCAGATTGCATTTGTCATGTTTGCTGTCTACACCCTGGTGGATACCACACACATCCTGGATGCTCAGAAGGCCTTTGTATCTTTAACATTGATCAATATTCTCAACACTGCGCACTCCTTCCTGCCATTCTCCATAAATGCTGTTGTCCAGGTTAATTGCAGGCTATGTTCCTTTTTCTTTGGCCATAGGTGATTTTTTACATAGCATCACGAAGAAGTGATTTCTTAGGGCTTTGAACATCAGGGCTAGCTATTTAATTGCTATTGTGAAACAGTGAAGTCCAAGGACTTGCAGCTAAAGGCACTTTGTAGTTGTTTTTCAGAAAGGCTCTATACATTGGCACTAAGAACAATTCTTAAGTCTTTTGAGGCCAATCACAAGGACCATTAGATCTCAGAGGTGCTTCCAGTTCTGTTTTTAACCATGGAAATCTGAATAGATGGAGCAAAATCTCCATGGAAGATCAGTGGAAATCCTGTTAGCCAAGGCCAGAGAGAAAAAAGCAAGTAAAAAATCGGATTTCCCTCTTGCACCTTAAGAAGACTGCCACAATTCCTCACATACAGAAGCATTTCTTTCTTTGGAAAGATTGTACGATGAACTTGAAAAAAAAGCACTAATTTCACTGTATGAACAGAAGTAAGAACACAGAGAAGAATATGGGTTTTTTGCTAAGTAAAGTGGAAATAAAGGCAGTTAACATGAGGAAGAGCTGCATTTGTCAAGCACCTAGTCAACAGGCTAAGGGGGTCTTCAAGATGAGTCTTTGAGTTGTAGCTCCCTTTCTGTTCCAAATTATTCTTTTGTGTGCTTCTTCATTTCAGGCCAAAGTTTCTTTAAACCGCTTAGCAGCTTTTCTGAATCTGGAAGAACTGAATCCTGAGAGTTCAAGCAGAAACACTTCTGACTGTGGTGAGCTTCTGTGTTAGCATTGTTGTCATGTAAGAAGAATAGCTTCCCTTGTTCAGCTTCCACTCTTTTCTCTCTTGACTATGGTAGGCACCCTAAATGTTTGCCCCTCACTGTCACTTTCTCTCTTAGGCCTATTTATTTATTAACATGAAATCTAATCTGGTAATTAACCCCTTCTTTCTCTACTTAAGGTTCATTTTATGTAATACAATACACACTGACACATAAAGTCAAATAAACAGGAGTGTTTCTGTACCTACGTATGAATTTACAAGTGTTTTATTTTTCATTATATTTTAGTACAGGCAAGTATCACCATAAGAAATGGGACTTTTTGCTGGAGCAAAGAAACCTCTTGTCTTAGAAGGTACAGACTTACCCTTAGTCATTTCAGTTCTGTAGATCAGGGTGGATGCTGAATGAAATAATTCCTCAAGGCCCAGTGTGGAATATTTAGAAGCTTCTGAGTTTGCTTCACATTTAACATTGAATTCTGAAAATTATAAAGTCAGATGAAATGTAATCTTGCTTTTATGCCTGGGAGCATATAAATGGGAAGATGCCTGTATCTGAATGTTGCCTTAATATATGGAGACTGCTTTCTTTACACAATTTTCTTGTCCAAATATGAAATTACAATAATTGAAGTCAAAAAAGTAGAGTAGATGGTATGCAGATATTATATAAGTCATCACTACTTGCCTATTTCAAAAAGGCATTGCAACATCAGAGACGAAACAGTGTTGAAAAGTTCTGATGTTCAAGAATGTTTTATGTCTAATGCTTTGGGATAGCCCTATCTCCAAGAGTGGGGATCCGAGTCTTGGATCTGGGTTTGAAACTCAAATGGAGATGTGGATAAAGACTTTCTGGTAACAGCTGTCTTTGAAGGGATGACTCCTGTTCTACTGCAAAAGGTTAGCATGAGAGGAAGAGTAACCCTGTGTAACTGAGGCCTCAAATATGAAACTGGGGGGGGGGGGGGGGGGGGGCGTAATTGGTGTATTTTTATTGCTACAAAACAGTAGCAAGAATTTTGGTCATTTTCTTTTCAGGAAGTTTAGATAAAAGGTGATAGGAGATTACCTTTTCTCTCTAGAATAGATCTTACTGTGCCCCAAGGCTCCTTGCTTGCTGTAGTTGGCCAGGTGGGTGCTGGAAAGTCCTCATTGCTGTCAGCATTACTTGGCGAGCTGGAGAAGATGGATGGCTGTGTGACCATGAAGGTATATTTTCCCCCAAATGCTTGCTTCCAATTAGGCTGTCTTCAGGAACAGCAAGATATTAACTAAGGCATCACATACTGATGAAGACCCATTTACTGCTGAATTTGAACAAAGGCTGTATCTAGCAGCCTGTATTTAATTATCTGAAGGTGCTTAAGACCTCTCAGATGAGCCTGGCTCTTGGGAATGGGAACCAGAACAGGACTTCAAAGATCCAGTTACATTTCCCACTCTGACAGTGAGCTGAGGTGCCATTCTGGTAAATTGCAGCATGTACTTGCACTTCTGTTTCCTCCTCTATACAATAATAAGACCGCAGCGTCATACTTTGCAAAGCCCTCTGAGACCTGTTAATGGTGATGATCATTCCAGATTTCTGTAAAGCTAATTGCGAGAGTTTTTCTTCAAAGCAGGTTCCCACACTGTCAAGTTGAGGTTATGAAAAAGATTAACATTCTTCTGCTTCCGTTTTTTTAGGGCATTGCGGCTTATGTCCCCCAGGAAGCCTGGATACAAAATGCTTCAGTGGAAGATAATATTCTCTTTGGGAAAGAGATGGATGAAAGATGGTTCAATAGAGTGATAGATGCTTGTGCACTGCAACCTGATTTGGAGTGCTTCCCTGCAGGGCAGAAGAGTGAAATAGGAGATAAGGTACTGGCTTAGGTTTATATTTTGGGCAGCTTTTCCATGAGTAGCTACAACTTTGGGTGTCCTGCTTAAAAACACCTACAAAAGGACTAAACTTGCAGGGGGCAGGTGCACAGTAATTTCTGAAAAGTTAGGCCGTGATTTAATGAAGCCCACCTCTTAACAGTTAACCTAACTAGAGATACAAGAGTTGCTCAAGATAAAAATCAACAAATCCAAGTCATTCCTGGGTCGTCTTTTGCAAGAGAGTGAAGTTGTCCAAGAGCATCTGCCTCCAACTCAGGAGCCCTGTTTGGAGGGAGGGAGAGGAGAGAGATGTGCGATGATTTAAAAATAAGGAAGTCATAAAACTTCAGTGTAAAATGGAGCCAACAGTTGTCAAATATGCTGTAGCTTTGCAATAAACAGTGTCAATACTTTTTTTACAGGGAATAAGTATATCTGGAGGGCAGAAGCAAAGAGTGAACCTTGCTCGTGCTGTGTACCAGAAGGCTTCGATTTACCTACTAGATGAACCCCTCTCGGCTGTTGACGCCCATGTAGGACAGCACATTTTTGAACATGTTCTGGGACCCAACGGCTTATTGAAGGACAAGGTGTGTTGTAATTTCTGAACTGTAAAAGATTACAAAATGTATCTAATTATCATGCCCCCTGAAATGTTTCCAGTAAGTTGGGTTACTCCCTTTATCCAAGACTCCCGAATTCTTTTTTGCCAGTGGCAGCAGCTGTGCTACTGTTAACAACACTGGGAGTGGAATGGGTCACCTCTGCAGTCTACACAGCACATGGAAGTCTTGCACTGAATCTCACTTAGGAGGAAGACAGAAAAATTAGGTTCTCCTGAAAGACTGTCTTTATCCTCATGCAAACCACATGCCTAGTTCCAGCCTTACTTCTACAGCAAGTTTATAGTTGATCACACCCCCCCTCCTGAGTTCTGCACTTTCAGAACAGGCACAAAGCTGTGATGTGAAGATACACTTCATCAAAGAGACAGTCAGAAGTGATAGTGATAAATAACAAAAATATCTCCAAGTTAGTAAAAATCACGGCTCATGCTGAGTGCATATCTTTCTTCAGAAGACAGCTGACTGCAGCAGTTCAAATGAGCAGGGAAACACCTGAACAATTTTAACTGTTTCCTCTTCATTCAAGCAGACCCGTGTGCTAGTGACTCACACAATCAACATTTTACCTCAAGTGGACAACATTGTTTTTCTGGTGGATGGAACTATCTCAGAAATAGGTTCCTACCAAGAACTTCTACAGAGAAATGGGGCCTTTGCAGAATTTCTTCATTCACACACTACTGCAGAAGAGAAGGCAGGCGTTGGTTTTCCAGGTAACCTGAATAGCTAAAAGCATTTTTCTTAGGTCAATGGGTTAATTTTTTCCTTAATATTATGCTTAACATCAAAGAACTGGGGGTGAGGGGGTCAGCTACTGGATCACAGTTGTGAAGAGGGACAAAGAGAATAAAACTGGAAAACCAGTCTTATATTTGTTTTATTATGGACATTTAAAGCCAAGAGCCAATCACAGTAAGGTGTCACTTTGTGTGGGGAAAAATATGTCTGTCAAATTAGCTGATTCATTACCCCAAAATTGGTTCTTGAATAAACAGTTTCATCTTAGTAAACAACAGTTATGCAGTAAACAGAATTACCCACTATATATGCTGTTCTTTAAACCTCACCTTGGGATTCTAAATCATTTAGAAAACAAATGTATTTGTTTCACAGCTATAGGAAATGCTAGATCCACCATCACCTCTAGAAATGGTCCATCACAGGAGAAGCTCTCTAGGTAAGCTTAATGCTGTCTCAGGCACTGAAGAACTTGCTCCAAAAGCCTATACTTACTGGCTATTATACAGGTTTGGGATTGATCTGTAAATTAATAATACTAGCAAACAAGAAAAACTCAAGAATAGGTAAGAAAAACTCAAGAATGTGGAGGATGACCAACACTTTCTCCATATTTCACAGGGAGACAGAATTTATTCCAGAGCTTACGTACAAACCATGTTGATACATTTTCTTGCTGTTCACTTCCCAGTGGGGCTGTAAAGTCTGGCTCGCTTTAAACCAGCCACAGTCAGTGAATGCCTAAAGCCTCTGTCAATAGCTTGACAGAGCCAAGTCTCTGTTATAAATATGCTTGTTATTGGAGTCATTCTGGAAGACCCTGAAAACTGCAGCTCCATAGGCATGGATATAGGAGTGGATGGATAAGGAGATCCAACTTTAAAATGCTTATTACCTTGGCTAAAAATTGAAAGGATTTTTGTTTTCTTTCTGAAGTGACAGTTCAGTCAAATCTCCTGCTATGGAAAGGGAGACCGTTCCTGTAAGCCAACACTGTCCCGCTGCTCCAGCCATCAAAGGAAGATTAACCAAGGGTGAGAAAACTCAGCACGGCAGGGTAAGCACAGCATCTGTCCATCTGTGATGGGCCTATAAAGGCAAAGACACACACCATGGGTTCATTGCTGACCCATTCATGGCAGGCAGGTCAGCTCACTGCCTAGGTTAAACCAGTGCAACTCAACTGCATTATTTTACATAGCAGCTTGTATGCAAACTGTATCGCCATGGATGCTCTGATCTAAGCACTGGTTCCAAAATAGGAATAATGCAAGTATATTACAGAAAGCACATTCTCACACCAAGAACAAATGAAAACCAGTAACCAGCATAAGGAAAACCTTACTGTAGGAAAACGAACCTATTACAGTAAATTCATCAGTTGATAATAATAGCTCATTAACACCTTAACATTAATATTATAAATAGTCATTTAAGTATGGCTTCGTTATTCATCCATAAGGAAGACAAAAGAAGGATTAAGATAGTTTCTATGACCCACAACACATAAGCAAGTACGTATACCGTAATAAATCAGTCCTTGTTGCAAAGCTGCTTTTCCTTGCTAACAAGCTTGATCCTCCCAACCTCTCCTCCTGTTTTTCCTTAATCGTTTTGCTCTAGGTTAATACTTCGATTTATGCAGCCTACCTGAAGGCGATAGGCTTACCGCTGTGTGTGTACATCCTTCTGTTGTTCACGTGTCAGCAAGCTGTGTCCTTTTCTCGTGGTTACTGGCTCAGCATGTGGACAGGTGACTCTGTTCACAATGGGACACAACAGCACACGGAGCTGAGAGTTGCAGTCTTTGGTGCACTAGGAGTCATTCAAGGTTCGTTTAACTTGCTCACCTAATTCTTCTCTGTATTTCTATCTCCCTTTCCTGTATCCAGGATGTTTTCTCAGAATATAAACAAGTGCATACCCATGGGCTCTTATCCTCCTGGGCTTTTGGCACCAGCCCTAAAGGTTTGGCACGAGACCTAAAACTACAGGCTCTGACGCACAGAGAGGATTTCTAAGGGATCTGAACAATATTTCCAGTGTTGCTGCCTGAAATTCCACTTCATAGTGTGCTAGAAGTGTTCTTCTGTGCCTTTCAGAAGACCATGATGAATAGTGTCTTCCTCTGTATTTCCTGCTGGTACTAAATGACCTGAGCCTCTAAAAAACATTCAGCAATGGAAGAACTACAACATCTTTATTTTTGTATCCTGCCCCTTGTATCCAACATCTTCTGTGTATCTTTCTTCCTTTTATCCCTTTCTATTCCTCCAATACAAAATAATCATATCAAAGTGCAAGCAGTGACTCTTCTCTATGCAGAGTTAAACCTTGGTTTCAGTCTTTTGAGTGTAAAGAAAGAGAGAAAAAGAGGAACACACAGAATTCTACAATTTTTTAATTTTTCTCTTTAAAAATGAGATTCTTCAGGTCAGTCTTTACATTAAAAAAAAAAGGGTAACTTGCTTTCAGACAGAAATCAAATCTAGAAAAATCTCAGCCCAAGTGACAAAAGATTGAGAAAGCTTTGAACATGTTGAAGGGCATGGGAACCCTTCTGTGCTAACAGTGAATCTGTAGGCAAGAAGCCTTAAGACTTTGAGTAATTCAATGTAATTCCAGTCAAGCTCATTTTGTTAGAATAAAGAATTTGTTTTGTGCATTTACATTGCTGAATTTGTGGCCACCATCAAGCTTGCTTAGAAGGTCTTCCATCCCTCTGTAACTGCCTTGCATAAAGGGTAATTTACCCTGCAGCTCTGAGGCTTTTTGTAATTGCTACCACTTCAGAGAAAAAGTCAGCTCCTTTCACTAGTATAGCATTCACAGTACTAAGTGAAAAATCATGATCTCATAAAGGAGAGCTCCAAGGCGAGTTTATTCAGACCCAGTAATAATAATTTTTTTTTTAATATTACAGCCCTTGGCAGATTTGTCTCCACAGCAGCAGTCCTTCTAGGTGGCGTGGTAGCATCGCAGAAGCTGTTTGTGCAGTTGCTGAGGAACGTTACTAGATCCCCAATGGTCTTCTTTGAGCAAACACCCATTGGACACTTGCTGAACCGCTTCTCCAGAGAAATGGATGCTATTGACTCTGTCATCCCTGACAAGCTAAAGTCCTTACTGGGATTCTTGTTCAACTTGCTGGAGATCTACCTTGTAATAATAGTGGCTACACCAAAAGCAGCAATGGCCATAGTGCCCTTGACTGTTCTTTATACTGCAATCCAGGTAGGAGCTCAGAGAAATACACAGGCAGGAGAGGCTGAAGCAACAGGGCTGTGCCCCTGAAGAAAGCCTCCTTCCATTTCTCAGGAACAGAGTCATGCAGAAATTAGTTTCATCATCTCAAATTGCATCTGAACAAGCGTAATGTCAGTGGCTCTTTCCACATCACCTCAGCCTTGCACAGCATCCCAGAGACCTCACAAAGAGACTCGTGCTTTTCTGATTTCCAGATCAAAGCTGGAGCTCTCTTCCTTGTGTCCATTAGTGTAAATGCAATCACATTAAGACCAAAGGCATTTTTTATTTCCTCCAGAATTCTTAGACTGCTTTTTAATACATCCCTGTATGCCTTGCACCTCTCCTTGTTGGTCTTCGAAACCTCAAATGCTTTGCCAGCTTAATGGGAGGGCAGGGCAAGTAAGGGTGCAACTAACAGCTCTGTTCTCCATCAAGCAAAGGGCCAGGCTGCAGGAGAAAGTAAGTGTGAGTTTAGAGGCTTTGCGAGTTGAGAGTACCCTGGGTGCTTTGCATTAACTAACCACAGGGTTATTCTTAATGAAGATAGGACAGCGCAGGCAGAAACCCTACCTCACCTTTTAAGGACATCTCCAACCTGTACGTTAGGTTTCATAACACATACCATTAAGCTTGCTGAAGCTTTCCCAAATTTTCTGTGGAGCACCCTCCCTCCCCAGATGCATCATCTTCTATGTCCTTCTAATCACTTCCCCTTCCATTTCCCTTTGTACCAGCACTTCTACGTCATTACCTCCTGCCAGCTGAGACGCAGAGAGGCTGCCAGCAGGTCACCCATCTACTCCCACATCTCAGAAACTTTCCAGGGGAGCACTGTGATCCGTGCTTACAAGGACCAGGAGAGGTTTGTTTTGAAGAACAATTTTCTAGTGGATGAGAATCTGCGAATATGCTTCCCTGGAGCAGTTGCTGACAGGTACAAATCTGCAGTATAAAAAAAAAGATGATAAATTTATTTTCACAGCCCTGGTGAGCAGAGATAACTACTCTTGACTCTTGGATGGAGGTACATAAAAGATGAGACAGTGATGCAGTGTTTTGGGGGCGGGGTAGCCTCTTTCATTATCACTCACACTGTGCCCCTCTCTGGCAATGTGCCCCTCACACAACCAATGAGGCCCCATCTCAGTTGTGTGGCAGGGCATGCACATATGCTAGAGGTATCATGGTGTCTAAAATGCAGAAAGCTGTAGCACATGCTTGTGAGGCCCATCCTCAATGACAGAGCGCATGAGGCCTGTGGTACACACAGAACCCATCAGACAATAGAGCCATCATGAGACAAGTGAGGAGCACCAGAAGGAGTGAGAGATGTTAGACCAACTCATCCAAGACACTGTGTGCTGGCTGCTCTCATGCAGCAGGCCTTGGAGAAAATCCTAACACTGACCACAAGCCAACCAGTTCAGACAGACTGGAGCCATTCATGGCCAAGGCATGACGAGCTCTGTCGAGCATTCAGTATTCTGGCAACTCCACGAGTATTTTGCAAAGTAATCACAGAAGAGGGCACGCAGCAACAGCCCTGTACTCTCCTCCTCTTGCAGGTGGCTTGCTACAAACCTGGAGTTTCTAGGCAATGGCATCGTGTTGTTTGCAGCACTATTTGCAGCCATGGGCAGAACACATCTTAGTCCAGGAACTGCTGGCTTCTCTGTTTCATATGCTCTTCAGGTAACTCAGTGTTGAAGTAATACCATGCTTGCCTTTCATCAAAAGCAACTTGCAATTTGATTTTTTGCTACCATTTTGCTACCATTTTTGCTGACTTATTTCTGTGGCTTTCTAGATGCTTTCTCCTACCAAACCCTGCTGTCACTTCTGAAATCCAGAGCATCTGGAGCGCATGGCCCCTTAGAGAATAAAACTCAAACACATGCACCAGCCATCTTTTCTCTCCTGCCTCCAAGCTCATATTTAATCACAGCATGCTGTGAGCAACTGAAGCAAGGTCTTCAGCATCTACTTGCAGACTAGTTACACAATACCCTGAGAAACAGCTACACTATTTTCTAGCATCCAAGTCAGTAGCATTTCATTCTCTGTGAACTTGCTGAGAAGCTATGGGGGGAGCTGGCTAGGGTCTTTAAACGCAGCTTTACAAACACTTTCACAAGGATCCATGGTTAGTTATTAGCCTTTTAAGGGATGATTTCTGAAGTAATTAGCTGATGAGGAGGTCTTTATAAATAAGACAAAGTACCAGGTACCTTGCAAGCACAGGTCAAATCTTATTTTATCTGCCCTAATATTTCTGTTTCTTTCTGCTAGATAACTGGGGTTCTGAACTGGATGGTGCGTTCCTGGACGGAGATAGAGAACAACATTGTTTCTGTGGAGAGATTGAGAGAATACTTGAAGACTCCAAAGGAGGTATCTAACCAACGATTGACCTTACTAGCAGAGGGGAACATCTCTGCAAAAACTAAACAAGTAAACTTTTCTGTTCCACCTGGACAAAGCCCCTAGTTTTCTAAAAGGCCAGTTATATTTCCTGTAAAGAACTGCAGCATTTGGTTTTTATCCAGCTGAACCAGGCTTGTTTTATAACTTCTGGTCATCATTATTTCCTTAAGACAGTTAAGCATTAGATTGTCATTAAAATAGCTTTACTTGGTAACACTCATGGAATGAGCTGTATTTCCTGCCCATATTTGGAGTATATATTTATTGCACAAGTTCAGATGCAACTCTGATAACTGATGGCTGCTAGATAGCCTTTTAGCCACTAGAAGTCTCCAGTGTGATCATTTTTGTTGTATAATCATTGAAATTATTTCTCCATACACTGCCTTGAGGTCCTACTAAAGAAGATTTTCACAGTTCTGTTTACAGGGGCATATAAATCTTTTTTAATTGAAGCACTCATAATGTCAGAACTCTGACGTGCAACAAATGTTTATCCCCGTTTTCAGTTATGACCATTGGCATCTTTGCATGAAGTAAAAAGTCAACATTTGCAATATGAAAGTTAAAGGCCCTTTTGTCTTTTGGAAACAGTAAATAGATTGGAGAAATTTGGCACGATGTTTTCATAAGCTTCCTGTTTCAGCATGGCCACTTGATTTGGTAATTTAAAATCAGCTTTATACGTAACTGTTTGGCTTTGTATGTTTAGGCACCCTGGACTCTGAATAGCAAACCTCAAGATCAGGTTTGGCCCACTGAAGGAAGAATTGAATTTAAAAACTATAGTTTGCGATACAGGCCAAATTTGGAATTAGCACTGAAGGATGTCAGTCTAACCATCAACGGGCGAGAGAAGGTAAGAAAAGCCATTTGTTTCAGAAGAGCCATGAGATGTGAACTGTGCTTTGCAGTGATCAGGTCTGGGACACACAGTCTCTGCCCTATACCAAGGTACAGTCACTTGCAAGCATGAAAGCTGCAGTAAGATAGGAGCCCTTCTATCACCCTGCACACCTCTTCTAGTACTAGGAAGTGTTTCCAGAATTTCTACATACACTAGACATTCTGAGTGAAATTCCATTTCACAGGTTAGTAGTCACAGCAAAGGAATTCCACTTTTTAAATTGAGTGCCACATCAAGGCCCTGTCCTGCTGCCATGCCTTGTAGTTATTCTTCCCATCAAAGGCTTTCAAGATTCCTTTTCATACAAAACAATTACAAATTATACCCCTTTAAGAATGTATTGCTAGACTATGAATCTTGAACAGCCCTGAAGATATGATCCATGTAAAGCTGTCTGTCTTCAAAAGGCCAAGAGCAATTACATGACAGGTCTGTCCAACTGTTGAAAAGAATCAAGATCAAAACCAAGAGCTTCCCATTGCACTTTACAGATCGGCATAACTGGAAGAACAGGAGCTGGGAAATCTACTCTTGCTGTGGGATTGCTGCGATTAGTGGAAGCTGCAGAAGGAACAATCCTAATTGATGGAATAAATATTGCTCAACTAGGCCTCCATGACCTGAGAACCAAGATAACTGTCATTCCCCAGGTATGAAATTAATTTCCAAAATGCTCCAGCAGTGTTGTAAGCCTTAACATCTAGGAAGGGTGTACAAAGATTCTGTGAGAGGAGAGACATTCAGAAATTTCAAAGCAGGAAATAAGCTCTCTGCCATGCTGGTCTCCCATTCAAAATGACATTAGCCACAGATTTGCACCCAGCAGGGAAAACTGGAGAGTTTGTTTATATAAATAATTTAAGGAGTTGTTTGTACTGTCTCTGTGCTCAGGATCCAGTTTTGTTTTCTGGCTCTTTAAGAATGAATCTCGACCCATTAAACCAATGCAGTGATGCAGACATCTGGGCAGCTTTGGAACTGACTCAGCTCAAGAACTTTGTTGCAGATTTGCCAGATCAGTTGGAATTTAAGTGCACTGACCAAGGAGAAAATCTAAGGTACCTTATGTGCAGAAAGACAGTGGCAGGGCAGTGCCAGCCTTTGGGCCAAGAGAACATACAACCAGTGGGACAAGTAGTATAATTAATTTAAAAAAAAACAAAAACAAAAAAAAAACGGTATCCAGATACAGAATTCAGACAGAAAGTTCCTGCATTATTGTGTTGTTTAGCAGCATGAAAGCAAATCATAAGACAACAAGTGGAAGACCTGTGAGACTTAATTGTGGTGCCTTATGTTTCTGTAGTGTTTTACACACTGGAATCCTATTCCAAGTGCAGGTGTCCCGTGTGCTATACCAGTATACTCCCATCATTGCCTTAGATTGTTTTATGCCGTTAACCTGCAGTGGTACCAGCCCCAATCACCCTTTCAGGGACAGGGAACAATCATCTTTTCGTTACTGTTCTCAAATTAATCACATATTGTGACCCCAGGGAAAAGTGACTACTGTTGTCTACCCACCCCTCTTCTTACTTGCAGCACTGGTCAGAAACAGCTGGTTTGTCTGGCCAGAGCACTTCTTCGGAAAGCCAAAATCCTCATTCTAGATGAGGCCACAGCAGCAGTAGATTTAGAAACTGATCTTCAGATTCAGTCCACCCTGAGGACTCACTTCAAAGACAGCACGGTGCTAACAATAGCTCACCGGATAAACACCGTCATGGACTGCGACAGGTAATATCTTCAGCCGCTTCCCCAAGGAGGAAGGCAGGCACAGGCAACCTGCGTGCACTACACAAACCAGTGTTAGTGAGCAGCAATTGCATTTCTGTCATTTTCTTGTTTAACCCTCAGAACTTTCCTTTAGAGATTGTAGGAGGTCTCTCACATCAGGTAGGCACCAATAGGTTAAGTGAAGTCCATTTATTCTCACATGATGCTGTGTCATATGCTTTTTTCCTCACTGACAGTAAAACCATGGCTACCACTCTTTGCTTCATCTTAAAGTCATACTTAATCCAGTCTCAGTTGCCAAAAAACTCTCCTCCCACAAACTCATCAGAAACCTATTTCTACCCCACAGCTGTTTCCCAGCTGAAAAGCTGCTGAAAAGCTTGAATAACAAGCAAGTACTGACATCTGTTTTAGTTATTTATTTCTACTTATTTCTAAGTTTATTACAGCTGCTGGTATATCCCCAAGCTTACACTTCTGTTTTAATTTTCACAGGATTTTAGTCTTGGACAATGGTCGGATAGCAGAATTTGATACTCTGGAAAACTTAATAGCTCAGAAGGGACTATTCTACAGACTGATGGAAGAATCAGGCCTTGCATGACTCACACACAGAGTAAACCATAATGCCACTACTATCAGGAATAATTGATCTTGTAATTGAGTTATCTCTGTTTCACTCTAAAATGCTTGACACTCACCCAACTCTAGCTATAACCGCAGTGAATAGATGAAAACGGATCAAAAGGGATACCTGTTATTTCCATAGGAAACTTAGCGATTCCATTTTCATTATGTTTCCAGATACCAAAACCTCACTCTTCTGTTGAAAATGAGCCGGTCAGAACTTAAACACCTTGTTGCTTTTATTGTATTGTATAAAAGCAAACAAGCCAAAAGAAAAAGACAACAGCCTTTCTGATTTATACTATAAACGGAACCTGAATATACTGCCATACGTAAAGATTACACAGGTTCTTTTTAAAATCTAACAAGATTTTATGGACAGCAAACAAGAATTTCACTGGTGGCAAGAAAACTTAACTATTTACAGCGTGTCCTGAAGTTCCAGGTTTAACAAATTTTGTCTTTTGACAATGTCATAAAAACTGCTCACCTGAGGTGTGGGTGTCTCCAAGGCAGCAGCTGGATCTTGTCACCAAAAGTGCACAAAACTGGGGGTGCAGGAAAATGAAGTGGGATGCCACTAAGCATGAGAACTTACAGCTGCCTGTTGTCACAGCTGGGGATTAGATCCATGCCCTCTAATTTCTGCCAACATTCCCAAACTGAATTTGGCTACAAGGAATTTGCATGGTGGAGAGTGTCTTCCTCTGATCCCCACAGCATGGAGGTCTGGCAGATGGGGAAAGTAGCAGGGACTCACCTGTCAAACTGGTGGTTCATTCCTGGTTTTCTTCTTGGGTGCCGGTTTACCTGCTGCATGTGCCACCCGGGTGCCACAGAGCCTCTGGCCTGGCCACCTCTCACATATCACTTTAACAAACCAAAATGGCAACCAAAAGCAAAGCCTTCCTGGGCTTCTCACAGCACTGAGCAGCTGCGGTCAGAACTGTCCCCAGGTCTCAGGAATCCCAACAAGAAAATGTGACAAATCACACTTTGAGATACTGCTGTTTACTGTGACTTTTGTTAAAGGATTTAATTTTTGAGAAAGCTGAAATAAAAGTAGAATCAAGTACTGAAACGTCTGTTTTCAGTGAGCAAAAATAAATATAGTATAAAAAGGAGCAACAGGGGAGGGGATGAGAGAGTTCAAAATGGCAGGAATCAACCCACACCAGTGAAACCCAGGAGTTCCTGCTCTGGCAGCTCTTCTGTAGCCTCTTCAACCACATTCAGAGCAGTTAAGAGTTTGTGCTGGACAAGTGCCTGAGATACCAAAGTCCACTCAGCCTGCTGCCAGCCTGCTGCTCAAATACCAGCCAAGAGGTGATGTTTTTCCTCTATTTTCTCCAAACCTTACTCAGGGCAGAGACAAAAAAATTCCCAGCAACAGATAAACTTGTAGAGTGCTCATAATTCGTATCAATGGATCTCAAAAGCAGGAGCATTTACAACTAGTGAGATGTAAGTTTGGTATTTTAACTGACGTCAAAGAGGAACAGAAGTGCCCATGTTGCTGGGTAGTTCTGAAACAGACATCTTTTAGCATACCATCATCTCTGGTATAAAGATCTTTACATGCTCACTGTCAGTTCCTAAGTTGGTAATGAAGAGAAAAGGCAGCAGAAGGAGAAAATAAACAAAACATACTTTCACACTGATAATTTTTGAAAGAGTACAGTTTTGCTGTTGGCTTGCATAAAGAGCAAGCAAAAATATCATCAGCTTTCACAGGTCAGGCTGGGCTGAAAAAGCAAAATAAAAGAGATTCCTAAAATTACATTTGACAAAACACCACCACACACCCATGTTTCAGATGAGCCAGAGTCTCCAACTTTATGCCAAAGTGCTACTGCAAGTGGCAAATTAGGAGCTCAAGTCTCATAAAAGGCAATAGTCATAGAATCATCTGGTCTGGAAGGGACCTTCAAAGGTCATCTAGTCCAACCCCC